>PITA01015476.1:0-49978 GCA_004023965.1 Spilogale gracilis
GAGGGAAACGAAACAACAGAGACTTTGAACACAGAAACAAACTGAGGGACTTGGAGGGAGGGGGGTGGAGGGATGGGAGAGCCTGGTGGTGGGTACTGGGGACACCTAAAGCGGGGAGCACTGGGTGTGGGGAATGGGGAATGAATCTTGAAACACTGGAAAAAAAAATTTAGTAACAATAAAAAAATAAATAAATAAAATTAAAAAAAAAAAAGAAACCACAAAAAAAAAAAATTATTAAAAAGAGATGAATCTTGTAAAGAATAAGTAGTAGAAGAATTTCAAAACATATATAAAAACTCTAAAAACAGTGGAAATAATATCAAGAAAAATGCAATATACGAAAAAACATCACTGGATGGCATTAAGAGCAGATAAAATACTACAGTAGAAAAAAATAGTGATCTTGACGACAAGTCAAAAGAAATTATCTAAATTGAAGCCGAGAGAGAAAAAGTGAAAAATAACATAGTTTCAACACCCCATGGAACAGTATTAAGTAATGTAACATTTACATAACTAATGTCCCAGGAGAGGAGAGAAAACTGGGAAGAAATAATAGCTGAAGAAATAATAGCTGAGTTGTTCCCAAACTTGATTAAAATAACAACCTACGGATCCAAGAAGCTCAGTGATCCCCAACGAGGATGACCACAAAGAGAATAAGACACAGGCATGTCCCAGTGTAACCACAGTGTAAGAGGAGGAGGGGGAGTGGCAACAGATGTTTAAAGTGCTAAAGAGATAGGGCATCTTGGTGGCTCAGTCAGTTAAGCATCCATCTCTTGATTTCAGCTCCGGCCGTGACCTTGGGGCCAGGAGATCAAGCCCCTCATCTGGCTCCCACTGGCTGTGCAGCCTGCTTAGGATTCTCTCTCTCCCTCTGCCCTCCACCCCCCAACCCCCCGGCTGTCTCTCTATCTCTCTCAACTAAATAAATAATAGTAAAATGCTGAAGAGAAAAAAAAAAATACAACAAACATGTCAAATTAGAATACTATGTTTGGCACAATTATCCTTCAAAAATGAAAGCAAATGAAGATATTTTCAGATAAAAGTTGGGAAAATTTGTTACTTATATAAGCAACGCTAAAAGTGGTGATTTAAGCTGCAGGGGAATAGTAACAGATAAAAATATGTCTCTATAGTAGGGGCCAGCAAACTGTGGTTCACAACTTAAATGCAGACCACAATCAGTTTTTGTAAGGCCTGTACACTATTTTAAATGTTAAAAAAAAAAGAAAAAAAAAGTGAGGGGAAGACAAGAATATGTGATGGAGATAGCCCCATATGAGATAGCCACAGATGAGGCTAGAAAGCCTAAAATATTGATTATTTGGTCCTTTTCTTAAAAAAAAATTTGCAAACCCCCAATTCAGAAGAAAGAAGCAGACAGAGGGAGGTGGGAAGAGAGGACAAATAAAAAGACTGTATTTCTCTTTTCTTCAATTGTTTAAGACAAACTGACCGTTATAGCAAAAGATAAAAACACTCTATTAGGGGCGCCTGGGTGGCTCAGAGGGTTAAGCCTCTGCCTTCAGCTCAGCTCATGATCTCAGGGTCCTGGGATGGAGGCCCGCATCAGGCTCTCTGCTCGGTGGGGAGTCTGCTTCTCCTTCTCTCTCTGCCTGCCTTGCTGCCTATTTGTGATCTCTCTCTGTCAAATAAATAAATAAATAAAATCTTTTAAAAAACCCACTATATTATAAGGTTTCTAAAATACACAGAAGTCAAATATAGGACAAAAACAATTTACTCATCTCAAGCTGTCCCCAGACCCAAGGTTATCCCTAAGAAATGAACTCATACACATCTGATTCTTAATACCTATAAGTTACTTTATATTCTACCAAAGGCTTAAACACTAGACTGAAATGATTATTTTTAAAAAACACAAAACTGAAATAGATGGTTTGTTTCCAACCTATTTTCTGGTACACATTTCAAACAGCAAGCACAACATCAACGATGGTGATCTTTTGGAAAAACTGAGAGCATCCTCTCTTTTTAAATAAATAACGAACTATTTCATTCTATTACGTACTGGCAGAGAGTGAGCTCAAATAATGCTAGGGGAAGTGAAAAAGCTTGTGGGAGGGAAGAGCCTGAAGAAAGCAGGAATGTGGGGCGCCATGAATAGGTGTGGTGTGACAGAAAGTAAACACTCAGGGCGGAAGGACAATGTGGTAAAAGAAGTTAACATATCGGGAAAGTAATCAGAGTCTCAGATGACATGAAAGGTTCAGGTTTGCTGGCTGGGTAACTGATGGAGCCACACCACATGTCACAGAGGCAAATGACCTGCTTTCCCCCACATCTCTCCACCTCTCGCCACGTACACAGAAGGCACAGCAAGGATTCCCCTCACATTCAGGAATCCAGAGATCAATGACCAAATGAATAAAGAACCAAAAATGGTTTCTTTGGGATGGGAAGCCCATTCATAGACATGATAATGAGTTTGAAACCTGAGTCTGAGGGGATAAGGGCTTTTTCCAGAAGAAATACTTGAAGGGAAGTTAAATAGAACTCTACCGACTGGTCAAGCCTGGACATAGACTTGGAATTAAGAATCTAGACTTCATGTTTATTTTAAAGGATTCTGCTTTGTGTTTCAGCATGTTTAGTCACTAGAGAAAACTGAAATACTTTGCCCTCATACCATTTCAAATATACCCTCTTTAAATAATACTATTATGAGCGAGAAAGTTTTTTAAAGTTAGCAATAAACTGACAAAGACACTGAGAGACACTGATGGAATGGATGGGACTCAATGGCGACCTAAAATCCTATAGGAGGTTTGGGTGGAGCCAAATTGTCTCAGTAGTCACCTCAGTAGTAGATGTTTTCCTAGCAGTATGGCTTTTGCTTTCAGTTTCAGCTGATAACCCCGGGGATTTGGGCAATGACGTGTTGATATATGAGAATCCTAAATTTAAACACATCAGAGGTTCAGGCCAGCATACATTATATAATTCAGGGTATATATATATATATATATATATATATATACAGATATATATATATATATACACACATACATATATAGATAGATATTTTTAAGATTTTATTTATTTGACAGAGAGAAACACAGCGAGAGAGGAATCACAAGCAGGGGGAGTGAGAGAGGGAGAAGCAGGCTTCCCACCGAGGGGCTCAATCCCAGGTCTCCAGGATCATGACCAGAACCGAAGGCAGACGCTCAATGACTGAGCCCCTCAGGCGCCCCTATAATTCAGTTTTTCAAAAGTGATTTGTTGTCCATATCTGTATAAACATTTCTGAAAAAGTGACAAAGAAATTAGTATGAATGGGTGCCTCTTCCTATGAGGATAAAGAACAAGCATGGGAGAAGGGAGAAAAGGTAACTTTTTTATTGTACAAGCTTTTGTACTAGTTGATCTTTAAAAAAAAAAACTAAGTGTATGCATTATTCATACTGAAGATATATTACTTGCTCATTTACATATCTAGGGATGTATAGACATATGTATGCACTTGTGTATGTGTGGGTAGCCAAATCAAAAACAGAACTTGAATGCTTCAATTATCTTTTTTTTTTTTAAAGATTTTATTTATTTGACAGAGAGAAACACAGCTAGAGAGGGAACACAAGCAGGGGGAGTGAGAGAGGGAGAAGTAGGCTTCCCGCCCAGCAGGGAGCCCGATGTGGGACTCGATCCCGGGTCTCCGGGATCATGACCTGAGCCGAAGGCAGTCGCTTAACCAACTGAGCCACCCAGGTGCCCCGACTGCTTCAATTATCTAAGAATAGATGAGTACTTACTTACATGCTTAAAAAATTCATATATTATGTATATTACGTATGCATGCGTATTAAATACATACACATGCACTCATGCACTCAGATTTTGTTTCAGTATTCTCACTTAAACCATTAATCCATGTTTCCGGAGTCATTAAAGCCATTTTTCTCTTTGAAAATTGAGGATGCATTAACATTTACCGAGTGGCAGTAAAACCGTTGTTAAGTACTGCAACACACTATTCTTCACACTTCCTTTAACTTATTCAACTCAACACGTTAGGCAAAATATTCAGAAGTCAGATAACAAGTCTGTTTTTCACCTCAAAATAGTCCAATTTGCATCCTTGCCAAAGGGTAATTCCCTCACCAGCAAGAATCAGAAGTTAAAAGGATATGAAAAATTATAAGTAGGTGGTAGAGGGGAGAGAAAGAAGGTGAAACCAGACAAAGTCTAACAATTTTAGTCATCAACTACAGGAACAACCTTTAAGGGAGGAATTAGAGTCAAAATAAAGCAAAACACCCTAACATTCTGTAGTCTATGAAGACGGAGTTAGAGGCCCCTCTATGTACTCCTGCAATCCCTCACGCCCCCCAGCTCCCTACCGTGGCAGTCGGCTCACTGCGCCGTGAGCAATGACTTACCTGAAGTCAGCTTCCTCACTAGCCCAGGGACCCGTGAGGGCAGAGACCAGGTAGATGCCAACCAGCCCTGGTCCCAAGCACAGTGCTAGACACCCAGCAGGTCAATCGCCCAGTCACCCGGACACTGGCATCGGACCAATGCTGTAAATCCTAACTACTCCATACTGAATATACAGCTGCTCGCAAGCAGGGAAGAATTAAAAATTTGATAACCACAAGAAAAGTAGCCTTACATAATTCCCAATCTTTGGGTTAGCTGTACCTTTTAAACAATGCTTACTATCTTTTTCTGTGCTGTAAGTGAAGAAATGGTCTAGACTAATAAAATAACTTTCCATTCAAGAAGTCATATGAGAAAGCTCCCAAACTTTGAATAGTGTCACAGACAGAAGAGATGAAATATATGAAATACAATTATTTCCAGTTATTAATATACTATGCCATGATTTATAATGTGAGAAGTATTAACTTCTGAGCGATGTAGGTCATTACAAATACACAACGGTAACGAAGTGCAAAAATGCACAGGTCGTCATCGGTGGGATCCACAGAGTGACGGCCAATCAGGGACTTGAGTTAGCTTTTGGTTACTGGCCAACACACTCAGAGAGACGTTTCCTAAAATGATTGTGAAATGTATAACACCTACAAAATACATCATCAAATCCACTGGTTACATTAAATTATATTTCAGGAAAATAAGCTCAAATGATTACTTGAGCTCTTGGCCTGAACGGTCAAACAACAGTTCAATTTTGTATATTTGTGTATGTAGCTGTGTATGACAGGTGATGTGTGTATGACATATATGTTATACATATGGGCTTATTTGAAATGTACCCACACCATTACACGCACACATGCCCATGTCCTCTAGTAGTCTTCACTGTTAGTGAATAATAACACTAAGATAATGATAGCATTGCACTTTTCATACATGGAAGTGGTTCTGAATCAATACGTATTTAAGATTTTTATTTATTAATTTGAGAGCTGGAGCAGAGAGCTGGAGCAGGGGGAGGAACAGAGAGAGAAGCAGCCTCCCGCCGAGCTGGGAGCCAGACAAAGGGCTCGATCCCACGACCCTGAGATCATGACCTTAGCCTCAAAGGTAGATGCTTAACTGGTGGAGCCATCCAAGTGCCACTTAAATCAGTATTTATGATAAATTTACAATGAATAAAATTCCCAATCCAAATCTTTATAGTGCAATCACACACACAACTCATAGACTTTAAGCAATCATCACAATTTAAACAATGAACAAATGTCATTTTTTTCACAAAGGAAGTACTTGGCTAACTCCCACACTTGCAAGGACTCTGGCCAAAAATAACAGTAATTAGGCTTGTAACTTCATATGTAGGGATCTAATCTAGTCAGCCGAAAATAGCTTTTTAGTCATTTATCAACTGCTGTCATTTGCTTTACAGGCTACTGCATTATATAGACCCAGTTAGGCAAATCATGGTGAAAACATGCTAAAATATCACTAAACTTAAGAAAATTTAGACCTCTTTTCAGTTATAATATCACAGCCCATGAGAGATACCATGATGTAATTACTTGGGACAGCTAAAAGGTTAACTCTTTTTTAAACTCTCTAAAACCTGCTAAATAGGGGCGCCTGGGTGGCTCAGTTGGTTCAGCAACTGCCTTCGGCTCAGGTCATGATCCCGGAGACCCAGGATCAAGCCCCACATCGGGCTGCCTGCTCGGCAGGAGGCCTGCTTCTCCCTCTCTCACTCCCCCTGCTTGTGTTCCCTCTCTGGCTGTGTTTCTCTCTGTCAAATAAATAAAATCTTTAAAAAAAAAAAAATAAAAAATAAAAAAATAAAACCTGCTAAATAAACCAGGAAAATAGGACCAACACATACACATTTCTTAAAAGCAATGGCAACATCATAAGCTACCAGTTCCAACCCATCATCAGCGTCCCTGCTCCTGAAAACCCTCCTCTTGGGCGCCTGGGTGGCTCAGTGGGTTGAAGCCTCTGCCTTCGGCTCAGGTCATGATCTCAGGGTCCTGGGATGGAGGCCCACATCAGGCTCTCTGCTCGGCAAGGAGCCTGCTTTCTCCTCTCTCTCTGCCTGCCTCTCTGCCTAGTTGTGATCTCTCTCCGTCAAATAAATAAATAAAATCTTTTAAAAAAAAAAAAGAAAAGAAAAGAAAACCCTCCTCTTGAATGAGCAACACTGCCTTTTAGGGATGCCCAAGGTGCACAGGGCCTGGCCTCCCTTCCCCCCCGCACTGCTGCACACTCACAGGTGTTCCTGCGGAGAACCGCCTCCTGGTGCTTCCCCTGACACCTGCGCCTGGAAGCCCTCATCCTCCTTCAGGGCCCACTGGGGAGAAAGGTATCAATAACAGCGAAAATGCATTCACTAGGTGCCAGACAGTTCTAAGGACCGACGTGCACGAAGGCATTTAACCCTCACAGAAAACCTACCCGGGAAGAAGGCCCTGCCCTCCCCCAGGCTCCAGAGACGAGATAACGAGGAGAAGTGACAGGTTTGAATCCAGGCCGAATGCCTCCAGAATGTGCCCTCTTCACACTACACTTCTTTTTCTCCTATACCGCTTCTCCACGACAGGGCTCGGTATCTGTGCCCGTCACATGGCGTCCTGCCTGAGCGGGCAAGGCCGCACCCTCTCCCGTGTTTGAACCAGAGCACCACATGCTCTCGCAGCCCCTTCCTGAGCCCCCGGGGGACACTCCAGCACGCACCAACACTCACCACCCCCACGCCTCCTGCATTCAGTGCGTGCCTGTGTCAGGATTCTCCCGCACCTATATCGCAGCTAAAGCGATCGCCTCCATGAGAATGGTCTACCACAGTCAGTCTACCGCCCTGGGCCCAGGGTTTACCCAGACCTCACCAATGTTCCATCACCAAGCTTCACCCAACTCTCAGAAACTTCTAATAAATCAAGCAAAGGGAGTTTCTTCCCTTCCTATACATCCCACAGAACTTGATTTATTCTGCACCACTGTCTGTGAAGAAGTATCTCTTCAATGGTGTTCAATTGTATCCCATTTATGTTATTATTAATGGTCTCATTTATTCCTAAAATTCTCTATTACATGGAAGGCTCTTTCCAACCTCTGTGATTGTTAAGCTACCTGCAGAGAGGAAAACCCATCCCTGAAGCACATGCAGAACTCTAGAAGCACGGTATGTGTTCCAACATGGCTGAATTCATATCTGCCAGAGCAAATGACCAGACCAAGGCCCACAGAAGACGACTCAGGACGGAAAACCAAGTGAGAAAGTCCTTCTCCCAGAGGAAAATAAAGCAACCAAACCTCGCTGATCAACAGAACTGGAATGCAGACTGTGGAGGAGAGGGGGGCGAACCAAGAAATGAGAACTCGGCAAAGCTGTTAGGAAAGGTCTCCTCTCTCCTTTTGCCTACGCTAGGCCAGACCTATGAACTCGCAAGGCCTCAGTTCAGGTACAAAAAGGAATTTCTACTTTACTATCATAGAAATCACTGACTGACACACTCAGCTACACATAATTTAGTGCGGGTGGGGGGCGAGTTTTATCATCACTGCTGAGATAACTGATATTACAATTTTGTAATACTAGTATTTAAAGTGTAATCACAACTCTGAGTGATTTTTACCTATGCTTATTAACAAAAATTATTGTTAGTCATTAAGTTATGCTCACACAATCTTACTAAAAGAGTCTCAGAAAACAACCTGTTGAGGTTATCTGCTGCATGAAGAGAGAAATTCCATAGGTTTCCCTGAATGCTGTGCCACAGGAAGGGCCTGGGATGTTGTGTCCTTACTGTTTGTTAAATTGATGACGCACACTGTGCCCACTATAGAGATTCGCTGCTTTAAGAAATCTGCAAATTTTGAAATTGTGACTCAAAACCAAGATAATCATTTGATGTCCCCCAAATTATTCACTTTACAAGTGGATGCATTTGAGGAGAAAGTTCTGGGGACAAGGACAGAAACCAGGGTAGAGACAGGCAGGGGGCCAGGGACCCAGGAAGAAGCAGGAGCATGTCTGGAGGCACGCCACTGGCCCAAACGGGAGATCTCCCATCTCTCAAGATCACATCTAAACTTACATGTAAAGCAAGGCAGATCCCTCAAGTCTTAAATACGCACTCACTTGGCAGTCACGGGCATAAGACCTGTGGTTTCCAACCTTCACAAAGGTCTAGAACACGCAGTCACTTCTAACTCTGCTGAGAAACACATGGGAATCCCATGGCTGACCACATGACACTGACACAGACAGGGCTCACTGGCTGCTGAGTTCGTCTTGCACAGCGCCCCGCATCCACCTCTCAAACCCTCCTTGTTCCTTACTCTTTGTTATCAGCAGGGAATACTCTAGTGAACCCCAAATCTTCTGAGTCTCCCTCTAGAGAGCTCTCCCAGCTGTCTGCCCCACTGACTGCTGCAGGCCCTCCCCTCTCACTGAGACCGCTGCCCCAGCCTGCGCAGCTGGCCTCCATGTCTTCTCATGCCCTTTCCTGCGGGCCAACCCCCCACCACACGTGCAGCCACACCAGCGAGCCTGCTCCCTCACCTTATTCTTGCTTAGAGCGTCTTGGTCTTTTCCATCAAAGTCCTCAACACACTCTGTAATTATATTATGTTTATTTACTTGATTAACCCCTCTATATCTCTAGTAATGGTCTTTAGCCAGGGATGATTTTGTCCTCCAAAGGGCCTCTGACCATGTCTGGAGATATTTCTGGAAGTTACATTGAAGGGGAGAGGCTGCAGCTGGCATCTAGTGGGTAGAGGCCAGAGAGGCTGCTAAACATCCTACTGACACACAGCACAGCCCGCACAACGAAGAATGATCCAGCCCATAATGTCCTTAGTGCTGAGGTAGAGAAACGCCGCTGTGTAAATGGACATGTATCAAAAGGGTACCTGAAAAATGGTTCAGGATTACTCTAATCATATCCTTTGCTTCCAAAGAGAATAAAATATGATTACTATCTTATGTTTTAACATTATGAATAATAACACAGTTAACAAAGAACTACTACCACGAGGGTCAGGGGAGCATCCTTCACATTAGCACTAAAGTTAAAGTATTCACATCATTAAGAACCCACCCAAAAAAACTAGGCATGAGCAAATCTACCCTCTGCTATGTCACTAGGCTAAGATATGGGAAGCTGAGGTTCCATCCTAGGACACCTGAACACAAAGCTTTTCTCCCTATGCCAGGTTATAGTTTTCACATGCAAGAAACAGTAAAGTGTGGTGGTTACAAACTTTCTTGAGTTCAAATCCTAGTCCCCCCCCTTCTTATCTCTATGATATTAAACAAGTGACTCCATCCTCCAAATCTCAGTTCCCTCATCCATAAAATGGGTAAGTAAACAACATCCACCTCGCAAAGTTGCAGAAGACTGAGAAGAGGCAACAAGAGGAAATGTTGAGAATAATACTCAGCTTGTACTTGCTATGCTATTGGGGCACCTGGGTGGCTCGGTTGGTTAAGCATCTGACTCTTGCTTTTGGTTCAGGTCATGACCTCACGACCATGATCTCTGACCCATGATCTGAGTGTCCTGAGATCAGGCTCTGGGCTGGGTGCGGTGCTCAGCAGGGAGTCTGCTTGAGATTCTCTCTCTCTCCCCCTTTTCCCCACCACATTCTCTCTTTCTCTCTCTCTAAAATAATACATGAATCTTTGAAAAAAAAATTACTTATTATTATCTAACAAGTACACAAGTATTTTATACTTCACAGTCCTTTGACTTGCATGAGTAATCAAGCAAATGAATTTTGGGTTCCTTGTTGAATAGGCATACCTTGGAAATTTAAAAATTAAGAAAAATAATGAAAATGTTAAATTCACCAATATCTGTACTTAAGAACTCATAAACTTTTATCTTTAGATATTATAATTAAAAAGTAAGGAAATGTATTTTTAATACACAATATTCCCAACACAAAAGAAATAAATAGCAATGTTTAGGAGGCCAAATAAGGTTATTTCAGGACCAGTTTTATATATAAATAGGTATATAAGTATTTATTAAACAATTTCTAAAGTACCCTAACTCGAAATAACATTTTCCAAGGAAATTCTGTAATAAATTTGCATATTTTACAAATCTTTTCAGAAGCACTGTGTACCACTCTGCCTGACACTATGTATAAATTTTAATAAATGTTATCGTACCAAAAAAACCCCACAAAACACTCGGTTTGGCATTTCTTTCATGGACTAAATTAGGTAATTAGTGGCCATCCTTAAATTAAATTGTACCATGCAATAAGCCGTCAATGAGAGCCTTACAACCCTACAATGTAATGTATTCTTCACCTAAGCCATTTCCAACTCAATTACTATAAAACAATATTAATATTTAGCTCTCATTCAGATTTCATCAGGAAATTAAGAAGTGTTAAATTCAACACATTATATGATTTCCTTAAAAGAAACATGTATTTACTTAGATATACTTTAAACAGTAGTTCTAATTAAAATTACCAATCACATTTGTTTTTAAACAAAGGCATTACCCACACTGATATCCACGAGAAAACAAGACTAATATATCATCAGATTCAATTTACCAGTTATGTGAAAAAAACAAAAATGTCCTAAAATGATCATACTACAAACTCATTAACCACAATTCTCTATTTGCTCTGAAACTATCCCCCCAAAATACACTGATGACAAAATCTCTAAAATTCATCTGTTAAGATCGAGCATATTCATCTATAAAACACACAATTGATTTTCTTTCTGTTAATGGAAAAGAATCCTTACAACTTTGATTGTTTTCATTTCTCCTGTATTCTCTAGCTACACCGCTCTCTCTCCTCCATAAATATAATGACTCCAGGTTAGGAACACATTCATTTCTGGTTGCAGTTTGATCTACCATATTAGATTTTTCGGAGTGTATTATTCCCATCGGAATTTATTTGACTTACTATTCATGTCATTTATCTATATGCAAACATGCCAACCGAAGTTATTAGTTGCCCATGATAACAAGGGTGTACATTTGGGTTAAATATGTTTAAACTCTTCTAATCACATCTCGCGTGGAAGAAATCGTATGAAGGGTGGGAATACATACAACATTACAATCCTTTCACTTCACATAGAGAATCCACAGGCACTTCCACAGACATGTCTGTCACACCCAGGGGTCTGAGCACAGTCACGTTACCAGCCATGACAAGTCAGCCAGCCCCCATTAGCTGTGCCGCTGTGGCACACCTGAGCTCCCAGCCCCTCCACGTAATGTTCTGGAGCAGCTCTGAGAAGGCATCGGAATCGCTCTCCCAGGCTGGGTCCTGGGAGTCCTCCCCCACTACCTCTCCATGGCAACCCGCAGCCACAGAGAAGCCAGTCCACCTCTTACGCAAATGAAAAGAGGCCACAAATGTCAGCAGTCACAACATCCCCCTTTTCCCTCCCTACTTAATTTCCTTCTTAAAGTAACAGCGGTGCATTCTTCTTATTTTGCATTTTCAAACACATTCCACCGTTTAATGGATGGGAAAGCAACTTAGGAGAATCAGAGTTAAAAAAAAATCCATCTGTCTGACCACTTACATAACACGACTGAGGACCCAAAGAGGATTCTGGTTTGCTGAGTTTCATTTACCAAGCCAGCATCTCAGTGAGTCCCCTTTGTGTCTGGGCATCCCAGTGTTTGAGACAAGAATCCTTTAAGATATTAACCATCCTGTAATTTGGCTTTCTCAAAGAAAGACAGAGAGACAGAGACAGAGTGAGACAGAGACAGACAGAGAGCGTCCATTATGATTACTAAGGATTCAACATGCATTGTTTCTTTTGTAAGTTCCTATTTTTATGGGAAAGTCAAGGCTATTTTTTTTTTTTACTTTCCGAACCAAACTGTCATTATCTAAATCACTGGCAATACTGGTGTCGGCAGATGCTCCCTGATCAAAGTGCCTTACATTTTACAGTAGCATGTTGGCTTTAAAAATGATCTTTCTGGAATCCGCCTTGACACCCTGATAGCTTCTATAAAAAGGGGGAAGGAATCCATGTAGCCCTCCCAAAGACTCTGAGGCATTTTTTAGAACAGACACAGTAGTTATTAGGATAAATCTGATTATCTAGATTCCTTCCTTCCCACACTAAGGAGAATGACAACTCTACATGTTGGCTTCAGGGATTTCTCAAGTCTGAACCTGATATCCTGCACCTCCTACATTTACTGAATAATGATCAATTTGTAGGAAGGATTCTGAAGAAATATCACCCCTCCACCCTCCAAAGAACAATTAAATTTTATATTCACCATTCTAATCTATTTAGAAAAAGTTATAATATTAAATATTCAAGAAAGAAACATCCTAACCAACCATGAGCACACAAGGAAACAGTATTACTGAAAATGTCCCAGAATGTGGGGAGATATGCAATTGAGAGTAAAGCTTTACCATGAGCTATTTCATAAGATTATAATGCAATCACTAGCTTTTTGAATCTTAGATAACAGAAAATAAAAGAACGAAGAAGGGAGACAGCCTCTACAAGTGGGTGGAGCTGCAGGGTGCCCAGACTGACATCAAGATTCTCTTCTACATAACAGGCTCTGAAAAACTACCAGAAGGAGGGCAAGGAGGAGCATGAGATTTGTTTTTAAGTATCTAGATTACGAATTCCCCACCACTCCAATGTGAGGACCTCTTTTTAGCCAAGAATTCTGTAGTCCCCTCTGTAATAGTAGCTATACTTATACATCTGTTGATTTAAGAAGCGTATCAATGATAAAAATACATAGAAGCAATACTTCTAAATAGATCTGTAATTCATTAGCCACAATCCCAACCACATTCACTGATCTACTTAAAATACAGTAGCATGAGGGGTGCCTGGGTGGCTTAGTCGGTTAAGAGTACTCTGGATTTCAGCTCAGGCTGTGATCTCAGGGTCATGAGATATCAAGGCCTGCATTGGTCCACATTCAGTACAGAGTCTGCAGAACAGTCTCCTTCCCTTCCCCTCTACCCCTTTCCCCTGTTCTCTCTAGAGAGAGAAATTATTCTCTAAGAGAAATAAACAAAATCTTAATATATATATTAGTACACATAGTACTAATATATATAGTACAATTAGTACATATAGTACTAATATATAATAGCACCAAAATATATTAAATGAATAAAAGATCATCACCAAGTAGGATTTAGCTCAGGAATGTAAGGACAAGTTTGACATCAGAGAAATCTATTACTACAATTCACTACATAGACATATTATGGAACAATATAACTAGAGAAGCCAAATTTCAGGTGATAAAATTCCACACCTATTCTTAGTAAAATACCCAAAAAATTATGATTAGAAGAGAATTTCTCAAACTATGTAAAGAATAGCCACCAGAAGCTAACTACAATCACTATATTCAACAGTTGACTACAGGAAGCATTCCCTAAAGGCAGAATTTTACCAGTGATAATTAGTTAATACTTCACTAGAGGCTCTGGACAATTTGATAAGATAAAAAGAAAAAATTTAAGAGGTATGAAAATTGTAAACAAAGAAACAGAATCATTTATTTGCAACAGATAGAAAAATCCAAGAAAATCAACTGAATTGGTAAGAATGAGTAAGAAAGAATTCAGTCAAGTGGCCATACACAAAGTCAACTCACAAAAATCGATAAACACTTTTACTATTTTTTTATTTTTATTTTTTTAAAGATTTTATTCATTTATTTGACAGAGAAAACACAGCAAGAGAGGGAACACAAGCAGGGGGAGTGAGAGAGGGAGAAGCAGGCTTTCCGCCAAGCAGGAAGCCTGATGCGGGGCTCGATCCCAGGACTCAATCCCAGGACTCTGGGATCATGACCTGAGCTGAAGGCAGATGCTTAACAACTGAGCCACCCAAGCAAACGCCCTGATAAGCACTTTTAAAGTACTTTCAAATACACCACAAACAAAATAAAAAATAGTAGAGAGAGAGATGGTAAATGGGACAAGATGTAAACAGCTATGAATTTAAGTGAAGGACAAATGAGTATTAATTACATTAACCTATTACGTTTAAGAGTACCACACTCCCCCAGTCTAAGGCTCCATACAACATGCAATGCAAATTCAAGACACTTCCCTTCCTCTCCAAATCCTCTCACCCTGCCCAGTTACCCTACTAGCACTCTGTAGATCCTACTTTACCTCCAAATTAAGTCTAGGGCATTTAACTTGATTTTCAGTTCTGTATTCTTCATTTCTGTTTCTTTATTAACTAATCACCTTGTATCTCCACTTTGCTTCCAAGTCTGGCATCAGATCAAGGCAAAATCTAACCTGGACCCCAGAACAAGTGTCTACAGCCTTTCTCATCCAATGTTTGACTTCTGCTAACTAAACTGCTGAGCAATCAAATGTATACAAACCAAATACTAACTCAACTCACCCTTTCCATGAATATTGCACAAAGTACAATTCCCCTAAATGATGTACAATACCCTCCTATGTCTAAACAGTGCTGTCCTCACAGAACCCGAGTCTTAGGCACATGTTTACATCGTTTTGCTTATTTTGCGCTTAACTTGCTCTGTGAGCAAGCCAATGCTTCTTAATCATGGTGATGAAATCTAACGCTTCGAAACCACAACTCTGGCTAAAAGAATTCAACTTATACCCTAATGTGCTAGCTCAGAAAAAAAATTCCAGCTTAGAAATCAAATACTCAACCAAAAGGATTAATGATTTCTTCTCCTCCAGACTGGGTATTTGGTGAGAGCAAAACACATAAATAAAGTGCATTGTGTCCTCTGGCTTGTGACAGCTCCTCAGACACAGCACAGAGGTTTCTCTTCTAAATAGAAGGCACAAAAGATAATAAAACTAATGAGAATGCTTTTAAATGAAGAACTGTCTTTTCCTACCAGCTTAGTTCAAGTACACGTTCTAATGCTACCCTGTAACTTTTGATTTTTAACAGTTATTGCAAGTATAATTCTATGATAATTTAATTATTAGGTAATTATTTTTTTTAAGATTTTATTTATTTATTTGAGAGAGCAAAAGAGAGCACGAGCTGATAGGGGTTGTGGCAGAGGGAGAGGGAGAAGCAAGATCCCCACTGAGCAGGGAGCCCGACGAGGGGCTCCCTCCCTGGACCGGAAGATCATGACCTGAGCTGAAGCAGACGCTTAACCAACTGAGCTACCCAGGTGCCAAAATTATTCGGTAATTATTTAATATAATACTTTCTGACCAAGGAATAAGCTCTGTAAGCACAAGAACCCTGTCCCATCTTGGCTTGCACTATAGTCTGACTATCCAGCACAAAGATGTTCAATTTATATTTCATAGAAATGTGAATAAAATTAGATCAAATTGAGGGTGCCTGGGGGGTAGGGGGAGAGGGATAGGGTGGCTGGGTTATGGAAAAACAATTATTGCAGGATAAACATGAAAATGGAATATTATAATCTCGAATTAGGTTCTCAAACACTCAGACTTTTTTAAATTTTTAATTTGAGAGCACGAGAGAGCCTGCACAAGTTGGGGGGAGGGGAGGCAGAACACGAAGGAGTGAGAGGATATCAAGCACACTCCCCTTGGAGCACAGAGCACCCACAAACAGGGCTCGATCTCAGCACCCTGAGGCAAAATCAAGAGTCAGAAGATTAACTGAGTGAGGTACCCAGGTGCCGCAAACGCTCAGACGTTTTAATGAACAAGAAGCAAGCCATTTTTGATCAAGTGAAATGTTACACCATCAAATGGCATGTTAGTTATAAAAGTGGAAAAAGGGGTTCCATAATAAAACAGAAACAAACTAATCATACATCAGCAAGAGACTGTTAAGGTTAACAATTTAACATGAGGCAAAATATCATGGAGTCATTTGAAACTGATGTCTATGAGGAATTTTAATAACACTCTAAAACACTACTAGCAGATAGTGTCAAAGGGGAACATCACAAAACACATACCATATTACTCCAACTGTGTTTCAAAATTTATACTTATGCAGGGGCGCCTGGGTGGCTCAATGGTTAAGTGACCGCCTTCAGCTCAGGTCATGATCCTGGAGTTCTAGGATCGAGCCCTGCATCGGGCTCCCTGCTCAGCGGGAAGCCCACTTCTCTCTCTCACTCCCCCTGCTTGTGTTCCCTCTCTAGCTGTGTTTCTCTCTGTCAAACAAATATATAAAATCTTTTAAAAAATAAAAATAAATAAAATAAAATGTATACATATGTAATTATATGTTCAAAATGACAGCTGTTCTTACTTGATGTTACAACTAGAGTGATTATAATTTTTGAATATGTGGCTCTTTCCAATTTTCTGCAAAACAAGTATATGAATAATATTTTTCGTAAATACATCTAAGGAGGGGAAGAGAAGAGAGACTATGTTCTATTCTTCGGATCTTAACTTCCATAGCATAAACATTGGTATCAATCCAATTATTTACGCACTGATCAGCCAAATAAGTCAACTAAATATTAGACTCCAAATACAATACTCCAAGGACCTCATATTGGTATCACAATTGACAAAGTCTCTGAATATAGAGCAGAGCCTTCTGCCTCCTGCTGAGAGCCGAGAGCTGTGAGAGCTAAGAGAGTTCAAGTAGACTCCCCTTGAAACACAGAGAAGAAAGAGAACCCATTTTTTCCAATACTAACAAATTGTAGGTCCTATCTTGACACTGAGCAAAGTGAAAATGCATGTTCCCCTTCTTACCCTACTTGTGAGATTCTTCACTGAAATAAAACAAAACAAAAAGTCTCCTAAGTACAGAACAATCACTATGCACCAAGATGTTCATCATAACAGTACTTATTCTGGGAAAGGCTGGAAGCCACCGAATGACACAGCTTGTGTGTTTACCCTCCCTTGTTTAAGATTTTATTTATTTATTTGACAGAGAGAAACACCGCAAGAGAGAGAGGACAAAAGCAGAGGGAGTGGGAGAGGGAGAAGCAGGCTTCTTGCTGAGCAGGGAGCTTGACGTGGGACTCGATCCCAGGACTCTGGGATCATGACTTGAGCCAAAGGTAGAGAAGTTTAACGACTGAGCCACCCAGCGGCCCCTCTTATGTCATCTCTTGTTTTGCTTGGGGCTTGACAAGGCTGGACAAGGAAAATCGGTATCTTCTTTTCTCTGCAAACATATCGTGGCTGAATCAGTGCATGAGCTCCATACACATTCCGCAACCACGACCACTCTGGTTGGGGCAGGACAGGAGGTCAATTCTGCCCTCTGGGCTATGGAGTCTCCCTGTACCATCACCCCAGAGCCTTAGAATATCTCCATTGGTCTCCTATTCCTAAGACTTGCAAGGTTTAGGTTCTTCTGTTATATCCCAACATTTGGGTTAATTATAATTAAAAATGTTTGCCCACAATAGTCTTTTTCCCACAGTTTACAATATAGTTTAGTCATAGTCTATTTCTACAGTCACAGAAATAGTTTATTTCTATGTTGTTTCTCTTATTCTTATCCTTGATCTTCTTTGAACTTGACCAGGAGAAAAACCCCATTCTTCTCTTAAACAAACCATAAACTGACAGGACAGTTTAATGTTTAAAGAGCAGCAAGCAACACTTGGTTACACATACCTCAGAACATACCAACATAGAAAAGAATGAGCAATTATGAAATACTTATAAAAATGTTATATCTTGTTTCCAAACCTTTATTCTGAAACACCACTTATAATAATGGACACCTATTCTTTCAGATCTTCCCCCAAAACAGGGACCTAAATTAAAGCTGCTGCACAGAAAGTCTCTTGATCTAGGGGGAGGTTATGCTATGAAGTATAATAGACATCGAGCCCAGTGACAAGAACTGTGCAGCTTTTCCAATAATGAAAATAAACTACTTTGAAACCTGTGCCAGTGAGAAGCTTCACCCCCCACCCCAACTCAAAGATATTAGTGTCTGAGCGTTTGTTAAAAGTCTTCAAAAGGTAACATTTCCTAAGCATTTTGGCAAGCAGTTTTAGATCACAGGGATGATAGCAATCACTGATGTAATACACCAGTGAGAGGAGACAGTCCGTACACGCTAGCTCCCTCGCCCCTCTTCGCAAATACAAATTCCCAAAACTGACTAACTCTGTATGCGTAAGGTCAGACAGAATTGTTTCACACACTATGGGCCGTACATTTAGAACACTAGGTTTTGTTTTTTTTGTTTTTTTTTTTTAATAGCGGTTAGTTAAGTTAACACGCAGTAACATAAATCCCCAAATATTACAACACGCCATACAAAGCTATCTCCAGGAAGCCCTTTGCAGAAGTATCTGCCCACTTTGGGTGCTTCTGGTAATAAGAGGCATTTCATGATTTGGGGTTGTGTCTTTACTACAGAAATTGTAATATAAAGGGAGCAAACAAATACATTCATAATCTGAATGGATATACGATGGTTTTGTTACCATAGGAAGATGGTTCTTTATGTGTCTAATGCTCTGTACCAATGGAAGTTAAGAGTCTCCAAATACTGCTTTTGACCCAAAGGCATGTCTCACAAGTTAGCAACAGCTGTTGCAGCCCCTTCCATTTTATTGGCTGACCACACGGCCCAGTATGCTTTACTCTCATTTGGAAAGTCCCCACACAGAGCTGCAACTCATTCTGAAACCAGAGAGGACAGTTCCTCCTATGACTCACCTGGGCAAATTTATATGAAAGAAGTTTTTCAGAAAGCCACAGAGTTTCTCTCCCAAGACTTAAAGCATAATTATGAGCAAATATAATTATGGAAAAAGAAGCTAACCAAAAGTAAAGGAAAAAAATAAAAAAGCACACTGAATTAAAAGTTATGAAGGGGAAAAAATAACAACAATGACTTTAATCCTTCTATTGAAACAAGTTTAGAAATACCCCCTCATGTACCATCCTCTCTCATAACCTCCCTTCCTTAAAGGGAAAAACAAAAACAGTTACAGTCCATATATTCATTTGTAAAGTATAACCAGGTGAGTTTCCTTTCCTTTGAAAATATAAAGCACAGATCAGTATACACACACATACATATTTTTGTATTTTATCTATAAATTATATATGTATATACACACAATCAAGACAAAAACAGAATAAACCATAATTTTTCTTAAATGCTTAAGATTTTGAAATTGATACATAGACAAATATTACAACATAATGAGTTGTTATATGTACATACTGTCAAATCACAAACATATTAGGATGACATCCGTCACCACACAGTTACAAATTTTTTTCTTGTGATGAAAAGTTGTAAGACCTACACTGTTAGCAACTTTCACATACACAATACGGTATTATTAACTAAAATGGCCTTGCTGTGCATTACCACCCAGGACTTATTTATTCTATAATAAAAAAGTCTCTATCATTGGACCACCTCCACCCTCCACCTCTGGAAACCACCAATCTGCTCTCTGTATCTATAGTTTCATTGTTCTGTGATTCTTTTAAGATTCTGCGCATAAGTGAATTCATACAGTATTTGTCTTTCTCTGCTTTTTTTTTTTTTTTTAGATTTTATTTATTTGAGAGATAGAGAGCGAGAGAACATGAGAGAGCACAGGGGGGAGTGGCAGAGGGAGCAGCAGACTGCCTACCGAGTAGGGAGCCTGATGTGGGACTTGGTCCCAGGACCCTGCGATCATGACCTGGGCCAAAGGCAGGTGCTTAACTGACTGAGCCACCCAGGCGATCCTTAGCATAATACTCTCAAGGTCCATCCATGTTGTTGCAAGCGACAAAATTTCATTTTTTTGCCTGCATAATATTCCACTGTGTTTATACACCACACTCCTTTATCCACTCACCCATTGATGGACAGGTGGGCTCTTTCCATGTCTTGGCTATTGTAAGCAATGCTGCAGAGAACACAGAGGGGCATAGAGCTTTCCAAGTTATATATTCTTCGGATAAATATCCAGAAGTGGAATTGCTGGATCCTACAGTGGTTCTGCTTTTAATTTTTTTGAGGAACCTCCATCCCATTTTCCACAGTGACCACACCAATTTATGCTCCCTCCAAGAGTGCACAGGGTTCCCTTTTCTTCACATCCTTGCCAACACTTATTTGTCTTCTCTTTTTGATGATAGCCATTTTAACAGGTTTAAGATGGTATCTTATGGTTTTGATCTGCATTTCATTGTTAATACTGATGTTCAACACCTTTTCACGTAGCTTTCGGCTATTTTTTATGTATGTCCTCTCTGGGAAAATGTTCAGATCCTCTGCCCATTTTTAAAATGGATGGTTTGGTTTTTTCCTGTTGAGTTGTATGACTTCTCTTATGTACTTTGGACAGTAACCCCTTATCAGATATATAATTCCCATTCTCTGAGTTGCCTACTCATTTTGTTGACGGTTTCCTCTCCCATGCAGATTTTCAGTTTGATGTAGCCCCTCCTGGTCATTTTGCTGTTGTTGCCTTTATTTTGGTATCAGATCCAAAAATTCACCGCCAAGACCAATGTCAAAAAACTGCCTGTTTTCTTTCAGGAGTTTTATGGTTTCAGGTCTTATGTTTAAGTCCTTAATCCATTCTGAATTGGCTTCCGTGTACAGTCTAAGACAGCAAGCAATCCAGTTTCATCCTTCTGCATGCGGTTCCCCAGCACCATTGATTGAGAAGGCTGTCTTCTCCCCATTGTATATTCTTGCCTCCTTCGCCGTAACAAATTGATCTTGTATGTGTGGGTGTATTTCTGGGCTCTCTATTCCACTCCATTCATATATGTGTCTGCTTTTATGCCAATATTACACTATTCTGATTACTATAGCTTTGTAATACCATTTGAGATCTCAAATAGGGCATGTGAGAAAAAGGAAGCTAGTAACAAAGCTACTCACACTTTCCAGAAAAATACATACTTAATAGTTAAAAATCCACAAATTCCATGTTTTTAAATAACCTTGAATCATCTGTAAATCAAACTTCCATCTTCCCCCCCCCCCCAAAGTGGTTTTTATTACCTGAGTGAGCAAACAGGGAAACATCTCCTTTGGCTAATTGTGTCAATTTGCGATCAGAGAAATGGGTGAAGTTCCTAGACCAAAAAGCACTGGTGAGATCTGTGATGTTCTGTAGTCACTTAAAGAGAAGCAATGTGTTCAAGCAGAGCGGCTGGCACGGCGGCGTGCACGAAGCCCTACCTACGTCACCAAGCACGCAAGCCCACCCACTACCTGATGAGGCCACTCCACTCAGCTCCTCTTCCTCAAGCTGCTGACCCACCAGCCATGCAAATCTTAAAGAGCAAGGAAGTGAGTGAGACAGAGAAGGGGAGGCACACAGAAAACCTTCAGATGGGAGGCTGCTCGTGATGAGGGCTGTGTGCCCATAGCACCTGGCAACTGAAATACATAATCAATATCATTAATCCCTAATTTCCATATACCAAAAGATTTCTATATCTTAACACCTATTTAAGGGTGCTCCCATCATTTGATCATCTAAACCCCATACTAAGTGTTCTGGTTATAGATGCTTTGGGAGATTGTCCCACCCTACATACACACACCTTTTTCTCTAGCCTCACCTCTGCTCTTCTGTAGATAACCAGGAACTGACTATATGCTAGAATCCAAAACCTTACAGTGTACAATGAATAGCTATTTTAACAGATTTTTATATTTATATTCTTATTAAAACGCAGTAAGCAGTCAGCGTGTTCAGGAGATATCACATAAACACTTTGAGGTCTGCTTTTGGGCTGAACTGAGCAGACTAGTGGTGAGAAAAAGAACACCAACATGTTCCCAAGCAGAAAGAGCAGCTTCACCGTTTTTGCTCAAAGGCAAGGCAGTATCTGGGTAGAAAGCATCACAAAGCAAGCCTGGGTGCCAGTTTCACAAAGGCTGAGGGTATTTTTATTTAAATAGTATTTAAAAAGAGAAAAATCCACTTTTAACTTCTAGAGTTCTTCAACTCAACTGGAAAGGTCTTTTGAAAAATAGGCATTCTATTTTGGACTTTTATAGTGAATTTTCAAATAGAGAGTGTACCCATAACAACAGATTCACCATGAATGTTTTGAAATATCCTGTGAATAACAAGTAACATTTTGAGGACAAAAAAAAAAAGAAAGAAAGAAAGAAAAGAAAAAAAAAAAAAAAAAAGGTAAGAGTTTTGGGAAGGATGGTGGATACTTTCAGTTGAAAGACCAAGAGATGTTTGCAGAGAGATGGAGTACTGAAAATATAAGGCATCTCTCCCAAATACTAAATGATCATTTAATATCTGGGTGATATAGGTCAAAAACATATGACAAGCAAATTTTCATTTCCTTATGTGAAGATGTGGAAAAATGTGAACTCTCAGCCCCCCCCCCCATGCTGTTTTCAGGAACAGCGTTGAGGTGCCTTCCCATGGCCAGTCACCTCAGGGTGACTAGAATTCATGACCCTACATGAGGACATCAGCTTAACCACCACCAGAAAGCCTGGGAAAAGCTGAAAACATCCATGGGCACAGAAGTCCATGTTTCCTGTCCCAAAGGTCCCAGGTATACGCTAGCTGTGCAATCAGGGACAGCAGGAGTCACACACACAACTCCTTTATATAGTCCGAGGGTCTCTGGCCACACCCCAACACTCTGCAAACTGCTAGCATACCCAGATTTTAAAAAGCAAGGAGAATATTGTTGAGAAAAAGAGAGTGCTAGGCAACTCCCCAGTGGGGGTCTCAAAGTTTCCTGGCTGGCTTCCTGAGGAAATGGCCATCTTCCTTGACTGACGCGTCTTAGGATGGAGAGAGCAGTTAATGAAGATGCTTCCTCCTTGGTGCATCAAGAAGAATGAGGAGGGCTGCATGCAATAACCTCCAACTTCACAGACTTAACGACAAAAACAAAAGGAAACAGCACCGTCAGACAAGGCCACTGCAGAAGGGGAAGTGGGGGAAAGGCCAAGCTGCAGGATGGCAACCAGTTCTGTGAGAGGGTGGGAAGAAGACGTGTCTGTGGGCAGGTGCTCCGCGTGGCTGAGTGACCTGGCACGAGTGACCCAAGCTGCCCAGGGCTGCTAGGCACCCTGGGCCCAGGACTAGCACGGTGCCTGGCGCAGAGGGAGTGCCCAAGAGAACCCGTCTCCTCCTTCATCCAGAGGATTCCTTCCCCAGCACTGTGGCAGCCGCTGGCTGACTGCACAACTTCCTGATTCTGACAATGATCCTGGCTAAGTGTGTCTCATCATTTAGTACAGTCTCCCGGGGGCCTGGTGCTTTACCGTACGAGGCTGCACTTGACACGAGCATGCCCCAAACTTCTAAGACTTACACACATCTGAAAGGCATTCAGCATTATGTTAGTATAAAGTCATCTACAAATTATGGTGCAAGGTATCTGAACAGGACTTTATGCACTTCCAAGCACTGTGACAGTAAGAGGAGGTAAAAGGTTTTAGCAAAAAGACAGACCCGAATTGTACTTTTCAGTCTCCCACGTGATGCCTGTGAGGTCTGTGACTTCTGGCTCCTTTATGCCTCTGTCTTCCCCTCTCTGAAATGGGGACAATGTAATACCAATGTGCTGTAGGACTTTTTGGGAGGATTAAACGAAGTGAACAGATTAAGACCGGTCCAGAAATACAGTAAGGACTCAATCAATGTTGACCACAATCCTTAATAACATATACAACATACTATTTCTCCACAGTTCATTTTTAAACTATTAGTCAACTTTATAATATCAGAGTGTTTCAAATACAGAAAAAAAAGTTTTTTGAACACAATTTTAAAAGTCTATAAAATCTACCTATAAAATCTAGGACAACCAAGGTAAAATTTTTCTAGTTTCTATTTTCCCAATATTATTTGAAAATCTTTCCCCAGTGAATTCTGGGTGATTTAAATTACATGTATTTCACATCTTTACTCAGCATTTCTATCAAAAGCTACTTAACACTGTTGAAAATTGCATTCATTTATAAAAAAGAAACTTTAAGCATTAAAAATATAAATTACTGGATTTCAAATTGGTAGGATTTAAAAGATGGCTGTAAAGCATGGCTTCCCAATGCTTATAAACGTTATAATCAAAATTTTATTAGGCATGTTTATACCATTACAGATGTTCCCGAAAGCCTTTACTAAGCACCCACTGTAAAATGATAATGTGTTTTTAACAGTTAATAAATGAGGTTTGAGATCTGTTGTAGCAACCCCACTCACACCCCCTCCGAGGACGCGCAGGGCGGGCACCGACATCTGCCTCTTACCCGGAGGCGCCTGCTTTGCTTGGCAAGCAGTCGGGCGAGAGGTCAAGGCGGTGCCCACTGCACAATCCCAGGGGGCGCCACTCACACACCGTCTTCCGGAGTTTGTCAGCACAGTGGCCCTGGGCCACCTTTCCACTCTGACAACACCTGGAAAAATGGGCCCGACTCCTGACATGTTAAAGGAAGTCTACGAACCAAATAAATCTCCCTCGACATGTCAAATAGATTCATCACGCTCCCCGTTCCTGTCAGATGAACCTAACGTGTGGGCAGCCGAAGCTAAGGTAGAGCGGAGGAGCCTCCGAGGACCCGGGGCCCAGCTGCTCGTCTGCGATGGGTCAAGGATGTGTGAGACCCACGTGCATGTTCACCCAGTCTCTCTTCTGACCGGTGGTATCTCGGAAAAAGCCCAGCCGCCGACCAGGGTAGGGACAGAGATGGAAAAACAGAAGCCAAAGCCCACACCATGTCTCAGCCCCCTTGTGACCCCATTAGCCCACTGCTCCCGACAACTCAAGGACATACGAATAGAAGTCCTATGACCAGAAAATGAAGGCGAACATTCTCAGAAGGCAAATTCAACCTGGATCTACAGATGATGAGTGCAGGTCGTCATCTCCAGTAGGCTGGACAGCATCCCGGCAGAAGCTCCAGAAGGTCTAAAGGAGGGATGCAGGGTTAATCCGTTTGGGGCAGGAAGGAGCAGGCTACTGAGATGCGCGCCTGCAGAACAAGCCCTGGGCTGCAGCCTGAGCCATGTGGTTGTGGCGGCCGCTAATGGGGTGATAGGACCCACAGCCCTACAGCTTCCCGGCATACACTCTGGTGCCCCCACTTAGTCCCGAATTAAAAAGCTGCAGCTTTCAAGTTCAACTGAAAATCTTTTCGTTCGGCAATCAGAATATATTTTCTCTTAGAAAAAAGTGACATGTGTTGGGACATTGACCAGCTCCTAAAGAAGCCCATCAATTTGCCCTCCAAAGTAAGAAAACATTAAAACAGATCTCAATTATTTGTTTTGACAATGTTCTATAGGGAGAGCGAATTTGTTTAGCATTCTTATTCAGGAAGCCAGAAACCCTCTTTCCCTGGCTCTCATTCACGGCTTTAGAGTAGCAGTCTCAACAGGGGCAGGCCACTCTGCACAAGCATCGTGTACGTGCTTGGGACATCACACACACACTTGATCATGGAAAACTCCGAATATATAAAAAATTGTATTCTTACTCTCACTCATCTTTAGCAATTATCCACACTCCCCCCTCACCCCCAAGGTCCACCCCTCAGATTATTCTGAAGCAAAACTCCGGGAATTTTTGTTTGCCATTCTCATTGGCATGCCGCTGGCTAAGGGCAGACATAGGGGGTAGTTAGAAATCCCACAAAGTCTAGGACAGCCTCTAAGTTTTATTAACTTCTAGAAGTGCCACTAATGATCTGGCAAGGAAACACTGGGGAGCACCCGATTCACCAGGAATCTGTCCTGCACTGGATATAGAAGCGCTGAGCGCCCCCTGAGCTGCAAACTCCATGAAACGAGAGACACCATCATGTGAGCACTGTCGTGTGAGCACGCAACGTCTGCCTCGTTCACCAAAACTTTAAGGAAAAAGAACAGGTAAGAACAGAGCTCTGGAATTGAAATTTAGAGTATTTAAGGCAAACGTTAACTAACGTTATTTAAAAAAAAAAAAAAATAGTGAAGCCAAACTTACCATTTTGGAATTTAAAACTCACTAAAAGGCTACTGCCACTGAAACAGTGTGGTGTCAACACAGGAATAATAAGTCAGTAAACCCAGGCCAGGAGGCCAACTGTATCCGGGTAATTACAGCAATTCTGTGAGGAAAGCAGTCTTCATTTAATAAACAATCCTGACAAACTGGTTTTATTTGGGGGGGGGGGGAGGGATAAAATAGATTCCCTATCTCACAATATATACAAAATTAACCACAAATAAATTAAAGATCTAAACGTAATAAATGTCACAGAGGTGCCTGGGTGACTCAGTTAAGCATCTGACTTCTGCTCAGATCAGGATCTCAGGGTCCTAGGATGGAGCCTGCATCAGGCTCTGTGCTCAGCAGGGAGTCTGCTTGGCCCCTGCCCCTCCCCCGCCCAAGCTTGTGCATGCTCTCACTCAATTAAATAAATTAATAAAATCTTAAAAAGCATCAGTCATAATATGAAGTGTTGTTCTATATGCCACTGAAAGAAAAACGCACTTTCAGTTAAACTATGACATGCTATTAAAACAACTGCTGAGAGATGTGAAAGAGTAGAAAAAACTGTGCATTCTGGAATTAATAAAATATGGTATTTCTATTAAAAACAGCAGAAGAAACTTCAGAAGAAATAATGATGTCACTGCAGGTTAGGATAGGAAAAATGTTGATGGATTTGACTCTATAAAAGTTTTAAAATTCTCTATAATTAAAAGGTACTGTGAGCAGAACTAAAATACAGACTGAAATATTTGTAAATGATACAACTAACAAGTGCTACAACTCCCAAACAGAAAAAGCACTCCTTCATAGGGATGAGCAAAAGACCAACAACTAAGAGAGAAAGTGAGTAAAGGATATGAAGAAGCAAGAGAGAAGGTCAAGGGAAGTAACAAACACATTAAGTTTGTTTAAACAAGATAAATAAGTAGATCATACATATGGAGGATGTTTACTGCAGTAATCTGTAATGGAAAAGGTAAGCACAAAAACAAAAAGCAAAACCAAAACCAATTAATTTGTTCTATCAACGAAATAACTGAGTAAGTTAGGTAAGTTGACATTTTAGAGTACTAATTAGTTTAGATTTAATTAATGAATTAAGATCTATATACGATGAGCAGAAGGATGTTCCTATCAAACTATTAAGTTTCCAAAAAAGAAATCAGAGTCATCATTTGGAGCAAAAATTAAAAATTAGCACATCTTTGTGTTTTTATGTCTAAAAACAAAACAATGCATTAAGAGATACAGCAAGCTATTACCAGCTTGGGGGGGTAGAAAAGAGAGAGAGGCCAAGCATCAATCCACAGATCCACTGCCCATCAATTAGATCCTTTCTCTGAACAAATAAAATTTTTTGTGTCTCTGAAGTCAGAAGGGGAGGTATGAGATGGTACTGTGCTTCTGTAGTTACATGCTTTCTAAGTCGTGTGGCCAGAGGTGCATTTCGTTCTTTCTTTGTCTTTAAAGATTTATTTATTTGAGAGAGAGAGAGAGAGAGAGAGAGAGAAAGAGAGCACACACGTGCGCACGTACACATACGCGTTAGAGGGGGTTGCAAAGGAGAAACAATCCCAAGCAGGTTCCAGGCCCAGCATGGCGCCCAACGCAGGGCCCAATCCCAGGACCCCAAGATCATGACCTGAGCCAAAGTCAGATAGATGCTTAACCCACTAAGCCACCCAGGGGCTCCAGACTTGCTTTTCTTACACACAGAAAGAGAAAACTGGCCTAAGTGATCCTCTTCCAATATGTTACTCTACCTTCTTTTGCAAAACTGCCAAAAAAAAAAAAAAATAGACATTGTAACCTTTAAATTGTTCACTTGGCTTCTTCTTCAGTAAAACACAAACTTTAGGACAAAACAGACAAAAACACAATGCTGGCTTATTTCTCCTTCTAACCAGAAGTCCAAAGGAAGTACAAGGGAAATCGAGAAGACAGAGGAATTCACTCATATCTAACCTGAGAAAATATCTCCAAAAATTAAGCTGTTTGAGGCTGCACTAGTTTGGGAGGCAGGGAACCCAGCACCTTTGCTATCGCTCTCTGGATTCAAGGGAAATCAATAAGGTGCAACTGAAAAGTACATTTACTTTCCAGTCATTACAACAAATGCATCATATGAGCAACTCATCTGCAATGCCCCCAGAATGAATGCACAGCCATTTGCTTTTACTACAGACAAGCCACAAATAAAGAAATGATTTCAAGGACCCTAGATCATGCTTTTTCTACAGGGGCAAAATATTGCCTTAAACGAAGAATAACTAGTGCTTGGGGGACAAAAACATCTCAGCTATGACCAGAGTTTGGGGCCATCCGAAACTTCACCCCACCCAAAAAAGTCTTAGTTCTTATACTTAATATTTCCCATTTGGCCAAAATATAAAGTTAATTAATGGTCAGTTTTTAATGGGATAATAAACTAAAAAACTGAGAGGCACTTCTCTGGATCATTCCTACAGAGCAGAGTCACAAGGATTATCAGAAAATACTGTATTGAACAAGTTTTCACCTAAACTCTAGACAAAGAGCAGGGACCTTAAGGACATCCAGTGGGCTTGGGGTATTTTAAATGTTGTTAGGGATAAACTAAAACTGATAACTAGCTAACCACTGGTATAAACATCCAAACTATTAAATAACCATATTCAAATGTTGAACGACCTCTAAACTGTAAAAAATTCATCTTAGCAATGTGTATTTTGCACAACTCTGCTAATGGGTGTGTGTATATAATATTTAAAGTTCATAAGTGTATTCAAATAGTTTCCCCCCGCCAAATATTCAAAACATGTCCAAACTGAAACAGTCCCAAGTTTCTAAGACAACTATAAACATATTCAAAAGCAAAACCCATTCTTGTCTTTATCCCAGCGATGAAATATTTATACTTGGCTTACAAAGACCCTACCTGATGTGATTTCTACCTCTCACAGATGAAAAATGTTGTTGAGAAACCGGTTCCATTCAGCCGCCTACCTTCCTGTTTTGATTGCGATTCTACTTGTCAGTTGGGTCACATTACGAGACAGTTAAGATCTCTGCCATGTCTGCTACGATGCACTCCTATCTTCAAAAATTTAAATCATACAAGTTTTCTGTATCAAGCAAAAACTTATAAAAATTGAATGAAACAATCAGCATACAGAATATATTACCACTTTTCCCCAGGTGTCATCCTTTCTATGTAGAAGGAGCGAAACAAAATAGTGTGAGATAGCCTCAAAAATCTATGACTAGCTTAAATCAACAGTCAATATTTTAGAAGTCATACATCCACAGATTTCTTTACGAAAGACAGAAAGAAGGGAAGCCTCAGAGCAATGATCCTTCACTGCTGTGTGGCTGAGCTGAACTCTTAAGAGCGAAAATGACTTAATTTTAAATTTTTCTTATCTTTTAAGAGGATTAACTTCTGTGATCATAAAAGATTTGCACCACCTGGTGGAAAAACAAAGATTCAAACACAGTTAAATCTCTATTATAGAGCATTTCTTAGTTCCTCTGGGATCAAAGGCCCTTTTAAGCCCCTGATGAAAGCCCTGCGCCCTCTCCCCACCCAAAGCAGGCGTGTGCTTACATACTCACAGCAGGTGCACACTCAAACACACAAATAATAAGCACTTTCAACCACGCCTGGATTCAGCAGTAGAAAACACTCATTTTTCTTTCTGTTTGCATTTTCTCTTAGCTGCTCGGCATCTGAATCTTCGTCCCATGGTTGGGGAATCCACCACTGGATGGTGGGCGGCCAGGCCCTCCTCTCTCACCTCGGCTATGATCTCCCACATTCAGGCTGCACCCACAGCCTGTTAACTGTCTATTAAACACAAATATCCACTGAGGTGGCAATTATGTGGGCTAGCCCATAGCCTTCCACCGCACTCCTTCTCTGAGTTTTTAACTTGGCCATCACGAGCCCTGACTACATAATCATACTTTCTTGTAAAGTCTCTGCTGACCACCCTCCCATGTAGCCTCCATCAATCAACCAGTCTAACCAACCTGAAGCCAATGGAGCAAACGGGGGGTAAAAAGCTACTGGAAGTGAAGATTAGGGAGAGCAGGTTACCAGTCACAAAATGCAGAGATACTATTTTTAGAAGTGAAGAAGGATTCCTGTTAAGCCAACCCCAAAGAGAGGCTTCTTTACCCGGATAGCTTCCACATCGCTCTTGTTGATATCTGAGACAACACGCATAGTTTCAACCAAAGGTGGCTGGACAGCACTTAATGAAAGAAAACTGGTAAAGAAAAAAGTTAGGTGGCATAGAAACAGCAAAGCCTGTCCACGTATGTGTGTTTCCAGTCCACAAAATTACAGTCTGTGCCTGCTTCCCTTTAGACAGGTCTCAATCCTTTCAGTTTCAATAAAACACAAGATCAAGAAATGATAAACAATCTGTCCAAGGACACATATAGTTCCTGGTAAGAGGACCCAGAGGTAATAACATTTATTCTCTGTGCAGGTTACCCTGCCGGGCATATTAAACAGGGCATCTATTTTAATCCTCATCACCAACCTGAGACAGATGTATCATACATACTTTATAACAGAGAATAAATCTCAGAAGTTCAAAGCCTCAGCCACAGAGCTCGTAAGAGGCAGAGCAGAGGTTCACAGAGCAGAAATGTATCGTTTCTGAAGTTCATACTGGTCTTTTCCCTTCCTGGCTTTGGGGCTTGGGGTAGAGGGAGAGGCTGGGGGAAGGGGGGATTCTTAACATTTCATGCACGCCATATACATCTTTGCAGTAAACTAAAATCTATGGACCCCTTCTTAGAATGCTTTTATTCTTTCATTTTTTTCATGGTGAATTCTACCTAACTTTATTTTATTTTTAATTGAAATATAATTTAACACGCATTATTATATTAGTTTCAGGTGTAAAATATAGTAGTTCAACAATTCTATTCATTACTCAGTGCTCACCGTAATAAGTGTATTTTTTTTTTTTTATTTTGAGAGAGAGAAAGTACACATGTGGGGGCAGAGGGAGACAGAGAGGGAAAAGCAGGCTCCCCACTGACCAAGGAGCCCAATGTAAGACTCAATCCCAGGACCTTGAGACCAGGACCCAAGTCGAAGTCAGATACTTAACCAACTGAGCCACCCAAATATCCCAATAAGTGTACTCTCAATCCCTTTCACCGACTTCACTCATTTCCTCCATCCACCTCCCCTCTGCTAACCATCTGTTTGTTCTCTGTATTTATGAGTCTGCTTCTTGTTTCTTCTTTTTTCTTTGCTTATTTGCCTTGTTTCCAAATTGCACATATGAGTGAAATCATCCAGTATTTGATAAGTGAAATCATACAGTATTTGTCTTTCTCTGACTTATTTTACTTAGCATTATACTCTAGATCATGCATGTTGTTGCAGATGGCAAGATTCCATTATTTTTGATGGCTGAGTAATACTCCACTGTGTGTGTGTGCATGTACACCCATCTTGATTCATTCATCAGTCAATAAACACCTGGATTGTTTCCATCAGCTTTTAAGTGCATAAAACATACATACACGATAAAAAAAGCAAACCAATTATTCATATACAGTCCTCAAATATTAAAAAACACATAAATTATAATATCTGTGCTTCTTTATGAAAACATTAAATAAGATGTAATAGAGCTACTATTTGCCTTCCACTTAAAGAACATCAATAGATCAAAACATTTAAACATGAAGAACATGCATGCTATTAACGTCATAAGAAATGTGTCATGCTCCTTAATTTTTCCTATATAAGATACTTAAAAAAGACAAAGAAAAACAATAAATGTGAGAATTTGTCATTTAGATTTTATAATGAAGAATTTTTTTTTGAAAAAAAAAAAACAGCAAAATACTGCTACTACCTCTTGCATACACAAAATTCTTTCCCATAATACTCAATAAAACTTGATTCCCAACCACATAAACTGCATTACCCACAAATATATTCATATTCAGCTATAACCTGCAGCAATAAACTACACAGGAAATATAGTTTCATGAATCAGGCGTCAGAAAATTTAATTTTTGCCACTGATTCACGTATAGCCTCAAGAAAATCATCACAGGGCACCTGGGTGGCTCAGTGGGTTAAAGCCTCTGCCTTAGGCTCAGGTCATGATCCCAGGGTCCTGGGATCGAGGCCCACATCGGGCTCTCTGCTCAGCGGGGAGCCTGCCTCTCTGCCTACTGTGATCTCTCTCTCTCAAATAAATAAATAAAACCTTTAAAGAAAAAAAGGAAAGGAAAGGAAAGGAAAGGAAAGGAAAGGAAAGGAAAGGAAAGGAAAGGAAAGGAAAGGAAAGGAAAGGAAAGGAAAGGAAAGGAAAGGAAAGGAAAGGAAAAGAAAGGAAAGGAAAGGAAAGGAAATAAAATAAAATCATCACAGATCAATGTATGAATGGCCACGGTAGTAAATACACAGAGAAACTGACACAAATGAGTACCTGCTCTGACTCTGTGCACTTCACGTGTGTTTACCGCACAGACAACCTGAACTACTCCACATCTATAGTATGGAGCACGACTAACAAAACAAAGAACAGGTACTGTACTCTCAGTGAAGAAAACACTGCATGAGGTGAAAACAAGAGTCCTCGTCCATCCTTAGTGACACACACATGCTCCAAGTCCCGGTCCCTGTGCCATCTACACTGTTCCTCACAGTGAAGTCCGCCCTGGAAATAAGACGGTCCTTAGAAGTATGCGCGTTTCCCCCACATCATGGCCTCCCAGATGATTTGGCCAACTCGTACACATTCTGAAGACCCCACTCATGAATCACCTTCTCTGGAAAGCCATTCTTTCCAACTGTACTGTTAGCTGTGTGAGAGTCCACCTACCCGACCATACACCATCACCTGAGGAGCTCTACGTCCTGGGGTCCGAGCGGGACCCAGGACACAGCCTGACACATAAAACTGAGACTCATGCAGCAAATGCTCCATCAGTATCCGAAATGGTTTAAAATTCTCATACTGTTGTCACACCAACAGAAGCATATCCACAAAGGCCGCATAATTGCATATTCTGTACTAGACATATATTTTCACATACAGCAAGCATTTTTCATGTTTCCACAGGATCTCAAAACTATCATTTTTCAAGTCTGTTAGTACAGAAGATCAATGTACTATTCTACACTAAAGGGCATTCAAGTCACTTCTACTATTTTGCTATTAAAGATTACAGCAAAATTAGTATCTCTGGGGAAATAGCTTTTTTTCCTCTGACAAATTATTTCTTTGGGATGTATTTCAAGAAACAGAACACCTGGGTGAAGGGGTTTATTTAAAGGGATTTATGTGGAATATAAACTGATTGTATAAGAAGTATAAAAACTTTTGAAGCCCTACCATGTCATCCACAACAAATGATAGCCCTTGTTCCACTCAGGTACCCTGAGTGCTTTAAAAAAAAAAAAAAAAAAAAGTCAAGTGCATTGGTAAATAAAAATTATCTCCAGACAAAACGTTTTTACTTTCCCTTTTTATTATGGAGAGTAATGTGCCCGCTCACCTATTGCCCTCTCTTATATATCAGAATAAGCTACTATTTTAATATTAACAATCATCTCTAAGATAAATCCTTGTATTTCTAGATCTGCCATGTTTTTTTATTTCTAAGTTGTAATTCTCCAAACCTGAGAATGTAGCCTCTCCAGAGATCTGGGATGTTCTTCTTCATTTTCTATACTTTTCTATATTTTTTTTAAAGATTTTATTTATTTATTTGACACAGAGAGAGAGATCACAAGTAAGCAGAAAGGCAGGCAGAGAGAGAGGAGGAAGCAGGCTCCCTGCCTAGCAGAGAGCCCGACGCGGGCCTCGATCCCAGGACCCTGAGATCATGACCTGAGCCGAAGGCAGAGGCTTTAACCCACTGAGCCACCCAGGCGCCCCTATACTTTTCTATATTTTGATTTTCTTTATATGTCCACTCTTTAAAGTTTATGTTGCTTTGTGGGGTGAAATTCCCATATCTTCCTGACCCCCAAGGACCTACTCATTAATTTCAACACTGTTTTATAATGATCTTCCCCTGTTTATGGATGTTCATGTATGTATAGGAGGATTCCAAAATTACAAATGTTAACAAATAAGATTCACTTTTGGAATAGATTTTGGAAACAACCAACTTGGCCAATATATAAGAAGTCCATAGAGCAAGGGATCCATGAAAAGTAAAGTGAACTACATGCAATTTTTCAGTGTAGACTTACGTAGGTTCACCCATCAGCAAGTTCTTACACTCTACCTCTCTTGACTGTCCTTATTATATCATTAAAAAAGAAGACCACGATTGTGATTCTTCCCTAAAAGGATAACACATGTAAATTTAAAAAGGATAATGAATTATTTCCATGCTACCTTGTTTTCACTTTCCATAAGTCCTATCAGCAGAATTCTATAAAACAAATATGGATACCTTGGGAGAGATTAAACTGTTACTCAATAGATATACTCCAACTTTATTTTATTTTTCAAATAACTGGGGAATATACTGAACAGTTGTCACTGTCACCGATTAAACTCACAGATCAGTCTGAGCCAAGATCACACATACATCCACACTCGTGTGCAGACAGACTTTGCTACATATGCATAACACACTTTATGTAACTAAAAATAATATCCACATCCATGAGGTGTCAGTAGTTCTTCATACATTTGGTACCAACAGCTTAATTCATACAAATGGGATTTTTCCCAGATCTAACTAGCATGTGTCCAGCCCCTCGAGCTTACTTGAGTTGTTTCTCCGGGATCTTTTCATTGAGTGAGATCTTGTACTGACATGGTATTTCCAGTAACAGGTCAGGTTGGATGCCGCAAGCAGCCTGGCTCAGCCTTCAAGTGAAGAAGCCACCCCCAGGTGTCCAAGTCGTGCTCCTTCACCAAGTCGCTCACCCGTGAATTCCTCCTGCCTATTTCAGGCTTTCATGATGAAGGGAAATCAGAAATGCAGGTACAGGTTTTGCACACTAATATGGAGACTCTGAGAACTGGTTCTAAGTGGACAAATAGATTCTCGGGGCTGGGGATAGCTTTCCTACCAACTAGAAAGCACCACCTCCCTTCCCAGTCTCTCCTGGCAGCTCTACTCGACCCCATGGCACCCATCACCCGGGGCCTGTAACGGCTAGGGGTTTGTCTTACTGCTCCTAATGAAATGTAGCACCTTGGAGGGTGGGCAGAAATATAGTCCAGAGTCACTCTCGTACCCTCCATAGCACTCACAGGGCCCAGCACTTTGCATGGTTTACTTATCAAATGTTCCCAGGGTGCACAAGAAAAAATTGCCAATCTACACAGAAGAAAAAGTCTAAACCTTTATTTCATTTAATAAAACTCTCCTAAAATTTTTAACATAAATACCGGGTTGATTTTTAAAGCCTGAGAGAACAAAAGCCATCATTTTTATAAACCTGCCACAGTCCTGCCTCAAGCCCTGCGTTGGTGTCAGTGTTTACCAGAAGCATGTGTGACTGCCTTTAACTCCAAAAGCTTCACTCCAGCAACAAGTGCAGGGACTGAAATGTAAAGTGGACACATCCATGAGTTAACTATAGAACTCTGCTGTATCGTGCATATTACAGGCACGTGGGAGTTGCTGGGTCAGACCTCATTCCCCACAGCACCCAGCTGCACCTCCAAGGGTGACTCTCCTAAGAGATCTGCATAAAATCCTGTCCAGCCTGTACCTGACTTCCGGATTTCACTTTCCAATGAGAGAGCTCTGCATCCTGACTTCCTGTATGTCTAAATTCTGCAATGTCAACATTGAGAAACTTACAGCTTCCAATTACTTTCTCTCTCTCTTTTTTTTGTAAAGATTTTATTTATTTATTTGACAGAGAGAGAGAGAGAGAGAGAAAGAAAGAAAGAAAGCACAAGCAGGGGGAGCTGCAGGCAGAGGGAGTAAGAGAGAGAAGCAGACTCCCTGGGAGGCAGGGAGCCCGATGCGAGGCTCCATCCCAGGACGCCGGGATCATGACCTGAGCCCAAGGCAGACGCTTAACTGACTGAGCCACCCAGGCGCCCCTTAAGTGGTTTATTTTCAAGAATTACTCGTGATAAACAGTGCTCACAACAAACACTTTCTTCAGGAACAAATGAATACTTCTACTTCCAAGAAGAGGCAGTATCTAGAAATTTAACTTTTTAAAAATTTAATACAAAGCATTACAAACTATTCTGGCACAGAGCACTCTGACAATTAAGTAAAATGTACAGAAGAGGAACTTCAAGCTTCTCAGCTTTGAAATCATAGGATAGTATGGCTATTCATAAAAGACTCTGGATATGCCTTAGTCCAACAAGATCCTCTCTCAAACCAAAAGTGACATTACAACCTAATGATGCAACCAAAGCCACTGCTTCCTCCCTATGGACTTAAATATCAGAGTGTCCAAAGTTGAATAGATGGAGCTGTAGTCTAGCAAGATCCAAGAAAACTTCTCTGTAAAAGTCTTTGATCATTTCTACTAAAGACCTTGTCTTGCCCCCTTCCAATCATGTCCTGAGGACATCTAGATAATGATCCACTTTCTTTCATTTTATAGACCTCCCAAAAGGCAATCTTATACATATGAGCTCATTCACCATAATGTGGCCATAAAAAGTTTCACTGCCACTTATAAGCACATAAAATTTGGATTTTATAAAGGAAATCACTGTGAAATACCGGGGACACTTGGGATACCTGGAAAGAGCATTTAACCAGAATGAACTCTGAGGAAAATATACTGTATAAAGTACCAAAATTCTTCCATAAAAGGAAAAGGAATATCAGGAAGCAAAGTCAGGTAAAGCAGGAAGCAGATAATGTGAAAAAGGAAAGTCACCAAGACTGCATTCCCAATCACAGGCTTACATTTACTGAATACTTACCATGTTCTAAATGTTTCCTCCATGTTACATTTTATCTCCAGGATAAGTCATCGGGTAGGTATTATTATGCATAACTGAAGGTGAGGAAACCCAGACTCCCAGGGGTCAGAAAACACTCTGTGAATCACAGACCTGGTAAACCACAGAATCAGGACTCAATCCAACTCTACAACTCCAAAACCCCAAAGCCTCTGCATTTCCCCCCCACAACCAAACCACTCTTCCAGTGCCAAAAAGTTAAACAAAAACGTTATCGTGAGCTAGTGCTTAACTGAGTAGTATGGATATTCAGTATCAGTAACGGCTACACTCGTATCCTAAAGGCACGATCATCTCACTCTTTGGATCTTTTCAAAAGCAGCTCAATTTTCCGCCCACTTGATGGGTCTCTATGAGCGGTCCCGAAACTGACCTTCTGAGGAGCCAGGGTGGGGCTCAGAAGACCTTCAGAGAAAATGCAACAACGACAAAATTAATGAAGTAGGCAGATCTTCTCCCCAAAACACAACTTATCAAGCCAGGCAAAACTCAGAAACCATCGGTTCAGCCATTCTGGAAATCAACTGCAGCCAATCACAAACTGACAAGTATTTCTTGTGAAAAGTGCTACTGAACTTGAGGCAGGACCAGTGCAGCATGAGCCCCTGTGGTTCCTGCTGGTGGTGGTTCCCATCCACCACCCCACACCCCCTCCCCACCAGCCCCCACTCCCTCACCCCCGGCTCCATCAGCCTAATTGTTCAACTGGGAGACTGCCACCGCCAGTCCAAGCCAGACAGGGAGCACTGTCAGAGTGGCAATCCCCTCAGCAGGAGGACACAAAGGCCTGAGGCTCAGCTGGCCTGCAGCTAAGGTCCTACACAGGGCAAGCGAGACCGCAGCCCACTGGCTGATAAGTCCTTGATAAAGTCTCTACAGATATCCCAGGCTGACCAGAGATTCTGCATACGCATGGGAGGCACCAGAGTGGGCTCATGCCACCCACACCTTCCTGGGTGACCGACCTTACGCGTATACACACAACGAAGACGCAAGTGGGTTCAGCTCAGAGTATGAGCCAGGACAGAGGGGAGAACGGCCTGAAATCTGAATGCGCAACCCAGGCCACACACGGATCCCTCGGCAGAGTGGAAGCTCTACTGACTCAAGGTCAACCTCGGATCAATCACCGGCTGAACACAAAACTATGAGCCACGGAGTTGACCCCCAAGGAACAACAAGAACACAAACTAACAACAAACCGCCACACACACCAGCAGCCACACGATCTGGAAGAGACGGCCTTTGCAGATTTATTCCAGGCAAGTTAGAAAAGAAACAAATAGAATAGCAGCAGCAATAAAAAATACACTCGTGGCAAGAATCAGTAAAAAGAGCTGCTCCAATCTATAACCTGAAGTGTAAAACATTCAACGAAATACTTGAGAGGCATGAGGAGAAACAGAAAGCATGACCCACACTCAGGAAAAAGTAGTCAAAATGAGCTGTCTCTAGCGTCCCCAAATGTTTGGTTTAATAAATGAAGACCCTGAAGTAGCAATTATATGAATATACAGGTTTAAAGAACTGAAGAAAACAGAAAATTAAAATAAATAAAGAACTATGTGGGAAACCATGCCTTTAAGAATTAAAATATAACTCAAAAAATTATAAATAACAGAACCAAGTTGGGGCACCTGGGTGGCTCAGTCGTTAAGTGTCTGCCTTCGGCTCAGGTCGTGATCCCAGAGTCCCGGAATTGAGCCCTGCATTGGGCTCCCTGCTTGACAGGAAGCCTGCTTCTCCCTCTCTCACTCCCCCTGCTTGTGTTCCCTCTCTAGCTGTGTTTCTCTCTGTTAAATAAATAAATAGGTAGATAGATAGATAGATAGATAGATAGATAGATAGATAAAACAGAACAGAATCAAGTGAAAAATTCTGGAGTTGAAAGCTAAAACAAATGAGATAAAAACATTTACCAGAGGGGCTCAAAAGCAAATTTGAGCTGGTACAAGAAAAAAATCAGTACAGTTGATGATAGTTCAGCTATTAAAACTAGCCAGTCTGAGGAATAGAAAGTAAACAGATGAAAGAAAAATGAACAGAACCTCATGGGCATGTGAAATGACAACAAGTTTACCAACATATGTGTAGTGGGAAAAAAGAAAGGAGTGAAAAAAAAATCTTCAGAAATAATGGCTGAAAACTTCCCAAAATTGATAAAAACAAAACCAAATAAACAAAACCACTAAACCTCAGATCCAAAAGGCTCAATTCAAAATAGGATAAATACAAAGAGATCCACCCTAAACACAGAGTGCTCAAACTGCTGACAAAGAAGAAACTGAAAGGAGCAAGCAAAAAACAATTCACTGTGCACAGAGAAACAGACACACACACAGACACACACACACACACACACACACACACACACACACACACACACACACACACACACCCCTGACTTCTCATCAGAAACAATGGAGACCGAGGGCAGTGGAAGGATGAAAGGGAAAATCGCTATCACCTAAGAATTCCATAGCCAGAAAACTACTTTTCAAACCTGAAAAAGGGGGGGGGGGGAGGCATTCTATGATTTTTTTCTAAAACCAATTTGCCTGACAGAAGACCCACCTTATAAAAAATGCTATATATTGAGTCCTTCAGGTTGAAGAGAAGTGATACAGAAGATTATCTGAATCCACATGAAGAAATGAAGAGTGTCAGAAATGGTAAACATATCAGTGGACAGAGACTCCTACTATTTTCTCTCATTTCTTATCTTTTAGTTTTAAAAAACTTAAGACCGTAGAAAGCTCTAATTTCACACTGTATAGCTAGAGTTATAGCATAAAAAGATAAAACATTTTTGACAAGAACAGCAATAAAGGAGGAAAAAAAGACAAACAGGATCAAAGTTCCCATGTTTTATCATGGTTCCAGTGGGATTATTCTCAAGTAGACAGGGATACATTAAGGAGCAGATTATAATGTCTACAGCAACCACTAAGAAAATTACTCAAAAATATAGTAAAAACAATAAATGCAACAGAGAAATCAGAACTGTATACCAAAAAATATTTAAAGCAAAAAAAGGCAGAGACATACAGAAGAACAAAAGTATGAGGCAAAAAGAGGCACCTGAGTGGCTCAGTTGGTTAAGTGTCCAACTGTTAGTTTCGGCTCGGGTCACGATCTCAGGGTGGTGGGATCAAGCCCAGTGTTGGGCTCTGCACTCAGTGGTGAGTCTGCTTTAAGGATTCTCTCTCTCTCCTCCCGACCCTTTCCCCAACCCCCTCCCCGCATTCTCCTCTCTCTCTCAAATAAATAAATATTAAAAAAGCTATATACCTGAGACAAATAGATGAGAAATAACAAAATGGTGTGTGACATATATCCAACAATAAGCACATCAATGTGAATGGAATGAACACCCCACGCAGAAGATAAATAGTCAGACTGAATAAAAGAACAATTCCAACAACACCCTGCCCACAAGAGACAAGAGTTACATTCAAAGAATCCAAAGGCTCACATAAAAGGGTAGGGAAAGATAGACCATGCAAATAGCACTCCTAAGAGAGCTAGGATCTCTATAATGATGTCAGGTAGAACAGCCGCTAACAACGAACTTGACCCTGGTGACATTATAGGACACTCCAACGAACTGCAGACTTGGCCATCAATACTTACAACATGAGTCGTGATAGCCCAAAACTGAAAACAATCCAAATGTCCATCACCTGGATGGACAAAACAAAGGTGATACATTCATATAATAGAGTATTACTTAGCAATAAAAGGTAAAAAAAAAAAAAAAAAAATCCTGATACATGCTGCAGTGTGGGTCTCAAATATATTATGCTCATTAAAAGACCCTAGAGACATAAGGCCATAAGTTGTGTGATCCCATTCTGTTACAGGTCCAGAAAAGGAAAATGCAAAGAGTCAGAAAGCAGGCCAGCAGTTGCCTGGGAACATGACTGACTCCCACCAGGCTCGGGGAAATGTTGGAGGTGATGAACGTGTTCTAAAACTGGGCTGTGGTAAAGGCTGCACAACTCTGTAAACTTCCTAAATTTCATTGAATGGCACACTTACAATGGGTGGATTTTATTGCTATAAATTATATCCTGAAAAGCTGTAAAAAAAATGTATATATATATATATATATATATATATATACAGGTGTTGGTTTATATATATATATATATATATATATATATACACACACACACACATATACAGTGCAGTGGCTTCTGAAGCAACAAACTATGTCTGCAGACTGAAAAACGTACTCTTTCTATGAAAAGTTAATGAAACTCCACAGTCTTGAAGACGTTACTGTACACCGGAAGCACGTCACTCATCACTCATATGGCATTAATTCCACCGAAATGTAACAGGTCAATCTGAACTATCAACAGAGAGAAGACCAAATGTACTGAACCCCTCTGCCATGTAGTCGCGCATCTGCTTACTTATGTAAACTGAATGTTACTTCAATGTTCACTCATCAAATGTTTGCACAGCTGGCTGGACTTGCATGTGTAAGCCGTTACGGTCTTTGTGTCTTCAACTATAAATTTCATAAGAGACAGGGGCAGAGCTGCTGAACTCCACAGTATGTCCAACTATTCCAGCAGGGCCTACAGAAGTCCAGACAGAGGCTTCCAAAGTGGCCCTTTGTTTTCATCTCACTTCATGACCACTATGGCTCTGCTCTTCACTGAGAAACGTCCCATGTTAACACACTGAATCTCGTACCATTTTTGAGCCATATGCCGACGCTGGAAGGTACCACAATAACACGGCTAATGTTCCAATATGTCTGTGGAGAATAAGCATTGCCTTTCCTTTTTTTTTTTTTTTTAAGATTTTATTTATTTGAGAGAGAGAGAGCATGAGTGTGGGGAGAGGACAGAGGGGGAAGAAGAAGCAGACTCCTTGCTGAGCAGGGAGCCCGACGTGGGGCTCGATCCCAAGACCCCAGGATCATGACCTGAGCTGAAAGCAGACGCCTGACCAACTGAGCCACCCAGGCGCCCTGAACCAGCAGTTTTCAAAAGCGTTTCTCAAATATTCAAATAGTTACTATGAACTCAACTAAGCCCATCCTTAACAGAAAGTATTTAAACCTGAGCAGAATAAAGCAAAACAAAACCAGAACATAAAAATATCTTCTCTACTCACTGTCATTCAACCCCTCCAAAACCACCAGAAATAATTACTTGGAGATTAAAGATGGTGGTGTACATAATATTGAGAATTCAGACATTCAGAAATGCAATCCTACTCTCTGAAATTGAAGTGCAAATTATCCAGCTTACCATGTCAATAGAAGTTATGCAGATAAAAGGTCCCATTCTTGGCACACCACTCTCAAGTGGAGAGACTGCCTCTCAGGCCCCATTTTTTCTGAGGAACAACCCTTCACAAAATGTTTGGTGCCTTTGCCCACAGCACTGGGAATCATGGCTTATGACATTATTCTATCACTGTGAGTTAAATATAGAGGTGACTAATGGACACAATACAATTGAAAGAAGGACAGTGCTCTAACAGAATGGCCCCCGATGACCCAAGCCTTTTGAGTGGAGACCCAGGATCCCGGCATCAGAACATCAAGAACAATTAAATCTTTCTGTCCAGACCAACTGAACCTCTGAGGCTTTCTCTTCACCTCAGAACCAAATGAATGTTAATTCCCTTGTCATGCTTGGCAGGAAGCAGACCCTAAAGCAGCCCTCTGAGTTCCCCTGTAATTCATTCCTACAGCCCTCTAAAGATAGATGGAACATTCTTACTCATTCCCAAACATAAAAGAATTCCTAAATAAATAATCCAATTCCCTTCTATTCCATGGACAAGGATCAGCAAACTGTGTAAAAGGTCAGATAGCAAATATTCTAAGCTTCTGAGTCATTTGCAACTCCTGCTATAGCAGGAAAGCAGGCACAGGCGTATGCAAATGAGTGGGTGTGGCCGAGTGCTAATAAAACTGTTTATAAAAACAGGTGGAAGATTGGATTCGACCATTAGATTGTGTGGTTTGCTGACGCTTGCCTTAGAACCACCACCATTTAAAGCTAAAAAGAAAAGTTCAGATCAACAGCACCCCACGCCCAACCCCTCTACTCCCATGCTGCCTTGTTCTCAAGGAAGACACTTAATTCAAGTTATTTGCTCAAGGTCATATATTATTCTTTTGCTAGTTTGTTCATGTGAAGATGATTTTCTGAAATAGAGACAGAAACACAGAGATTGCCTCGTTCTTTTAACCTACCACCCTTTTCCTGGATATCAGCAAATCATGCTGACCCTAGGTGGAGGTGTTGGTTTTTTAGAATAGACTTTATTTTTTAAAACAGCTTTAGGTTCATAATAAAACTGGGGGGACTGTACAGAGATTTCTCATATACCCTTCTCTTCCACACATGCACAGCCTCTCTTATCTCAGCATCTCCCACCAGAGCAGTAGACTGGCTCAGGCCCCATGCTTGGTTCGGAGTCTGCTTCAGATTCTCGGTCCCTCTCAGTGGTGCATGCATATGCTCTCTCCAAATAAATAAATCTTTAAATTTCAAAGTACTGTAAGATAGTCTCTAGCCTCTCGCCTACCTTTTATAAATACTCAACTTACTACAGAAGAACTCAATTTAGTGCTTTTATTATTATCATAAATATAAACTACACATGTCAAACCCTCCGAGTTTCCTTTATTCTTCTTCCTTAAAGTTTTAAATTCATTGAGAAATCCATTCCAATCAAGCAAACTAGACCAACAACCACTCCTGTATGATTTTCTCCCTGTTCTATCTTCCAGCAAAGTCTCAAAACAACTTACTCTACCAAGCTATCCTTCCTTTCTTTAAAAGCTCATCTCAAATCTCTGCTTCATTCAGGTTTTCCTCTGGAAAAAAGTTAACTCCCCTAAGAAGTATTTTCTGATTGATTTATGTCAACCAGTTTGTTTTTGCTAAATTTTCCCTTGAGAGCTCCATACTGCATTGTTCCATATTAATTTTAAATGTGTTGCTTTATACTGCCCTTAGATCTTTTCTATATGTTTGAAGACATAGATGAAAACCCCTTAAAAGGCTAGGTGTGAGGATTTTATTTCTAAGCAGAGCATACTAGCATCTTCACTGTCTGTGGAATTAAAAGGAAGACAAATAAAATCTCCCTTTCATTCTTTCATTTGCCCTCATCTGTATCTACAATCTAGAAGAGTACAAATATATCTAAAATAGTACACTTTTTCTATATTCTTGTGTACCTGCTTATGAGGAAAAGTTACAAAATATATTTTACTTAGAATTTTAATATTTTCATATTAGTTTTCCCAGGAATAGTTTTCAAGCATTTATGTCTAAACTTTCAACTGTTAGGCTGAGACTCTCATTTAAATACTGTCATTCTTCTTAAAAATAGAAATACCATATGATCCATTAATCCACGACTGGGTACTTACCCAAAGAAAACAAAAACACTAATTCGAAAACATACACATACCCCTGTGTTTATTGCAGGATTATTTCCGATAGCCAAAAGCAACCCAGGTGTCCACTCACAGAAAAGTCAAGGAGACACCGTATATATATATATAACAGAAATAGTACTTGGCCATAAAAAAAGAATGAAATCTTGCCATTTATAACAACATGGGAGGACCTGGAGTGTATCGTGCTGGGCGAAATTAGGTAAAGACAAATACCATATGATTTCACTTAGTCGTGGAATCTGAAAAACAAAACAAAATAGAAACTGATCCATAAACACAGAGAACAAACTGATGGTGGCCAGAGAGGAGGTGCATGGGGGGGATGGGCAAAACAGGTGAAGAGAATTAAGAGGTACACGTTTGCAGTTATAAAAGAAGTAAGTCACAGAGATGGAAAGTACAGCATAGGGAATACAGGCGATAATACTGTAATAACATCGTATGGTGACAGATGGTGACTACACTTATCAAGGTGAGCACTGAGCACTGTCTAGAACCATCAAATCACCTGAAACTAATGTAACATCGTATGTCGACTACACTTCAAAGATAAATTTCTTTTTTTTTTAAATATTTTATTTGACAGAGCGAAACACAGTCAGAGAGGGAACACAAGCAGGGGGAGTGAGAGAGGGAGAAGCAGGCTTCCAGCTGAGCAGGGAGCCCGATGTGGGACTCAATCCCGGGTCTCCAGGATCATGACCTGAGCCGAAGGCAGTCGCTTAACCAACTGAGCCACCCAGGCGCCCCAAAGATAAATTTCTAAAATAAAAAATGAATTATAAAAAATAAACACTGCCATTTTCCATTTTAAGCAAGATATCTCTACTTTCAACTACATGTTACTAAGTAAATAAATAAGCAAACATCCTTGATGGAATGCCTATTCTCTCGAAGAGCTTGGAAATGCCCATTTGTAATAACAAATTCAACTTGGAGTATACACACATAGACAGCTCTGACATGAATTTAAACAAGTAAAGGCTTAAAGGAGGAAAAGAAAAGCCCTTCAAATTCTGATCTTCTGAGTGACCTCTACGTGCAGTGCTGGACAACTTTATTTTGTGACTGGGATGGAGAGCATTTGTAAGCTCATCCTAACCAGGAAAACTCTGCTATTAACATGAGCAAGTTATACGCATGATAGTCATGAGCAAAGGCCCTGGAGACTTCTGGCTGTGGGTCCCTGAGCAACCAGCAACTTCTCTGTGCTTCATCCCCGTGTCTCCATAATGGAAGCGGGAAGAATCCCAGTCTCACTCAGCTGGAAGGAGTACATGAACCAAGATATTAAAAGCACACTGAATAGAGCCTAGCACACAGACCTGTGGACAGATTAGCTCTTTTGACCATAAAAATGATAAAACACATCCCGCTTGCCGCCAGCCCACAATGAAACATGACTACGGGAAGCAGTATGATTTACAGAAGAAAATTCTAAAGACCTCTCCACAAATATCTCCAATAAGATACAAACAAGCTGCTCAAAGTCGATTCACTTAAACTTCTCTGGCCAATGTTCTCATCTGTAAAATAAGGAAGATGAACTGAGTGATTTCCAAGGTCTGTCCTTCCCCAGCGGTACAATTTGTAGGATTGTCCTGGAGAGGCGTATGAGAAGTCAGCAAGAGAGAGAACTCCAGACACACCTCTGGCACTGTTCAGTACCACCTCCCAGGGCCCTGTGTTACGTATCAGCTCAACTCATCTTTACTCCTTTTTAAACTATCAAACATGGCCCCAGTTGAATGCTTAATTTCTGTCTGAATAATGCAATATTAAGCAATTACATGTTGATCTGGTCCTTCGCTGGCAAATCTTTTAAAGAATTGGGAAATAAGGACATATAACCACACTACCAAAATGCAAAGGAATAAGTAGGTTTGAGTAAATTCATACTCTTACCACACAGGGCACATAGAAATATCAATGCACCCATATAAATACCCAAGTACCATAAAAATCCAGCTTTGCATCAATTAAGCAGGAATAACTCTTGGACTACTATGTTTCCACTTCACACTTAAAGGATGGCCATTCTAATTAATTACTTAGCAGCCAACTAGTTTATGATCACTGTATTTTTTTTAAAGTACTTTAGCATGGCAGCAAGGCCCTACAATATTTTCTAGAACAAAATTGATTATAGAGAATTTCTAAGAACTTTATATTTTGTTTATTTTAAAAAGTCACACCTGGGGGTACCTGGGTGGTTCAGTCAGTTAGGCATCTGCCTTCTGCTCAGGTCGTGATCCCAGGGTCCTGGGTTTGAGCCACACATATCAGGCTCCTTGCTCAGTGGGGAGTTTGCTTGTCCCTTTCCTTCTGATCTTCCCTGCCACCCTCTCCCCATTCTCTCTCTCAAAATACAATCCCTAAAAAAAAAAAAAAAAAAAAAAGAGTCGTGCCTGGCTGGCTCAGTCCATAGAGTATGCAACTCTTGATCTCACAGTTGTAAGTCTGAGCCTTACACTGGGTGGGAAGATTACTTAAATTTATTTTTAAAAAGTCAAAATTAATGAAGTGCTACCCCAAATAAAAGCCCCCAAATAAAAACCTAATAGTCAAGAAGAACTTCTTCCCGAAGAATGACTTGAGTATTGAAGAAAGGACACTATTTGGTTACAAAGTTTTGCTCTGCAGTGTTTGGTGATTAGCAATATTACAAATATCAAGGGCTTTATAAGGAATACCTGAACACTATTTGTAATTTTGCCACATTAATATGCAAAAGAGTACTGTTTAAATGTTTTGAAATATAGAAATGAAAAAAATAAGGCATTTAATTTATTCATAAAATATTTTTTCAGATAACACAAGAACCAACTTTGTCCTAGATATGTTCAAATTATGGGGCATTTTAAATGTCGAGCTTAAAAATGTATTGGATACAATAGGAGATCTTATACATATTAGGTATTTTCCAATTCTATGATAAGATAATATTATACCTCATCAGAACACATTTTGTGCAAAGATGGTCTAAAAAAATCATTACTCTGATTAATCATATTACTACATTTTGTATTTGCTTTTAAAAAGAAAAAAGCATTTGGTTCATGTTAATAAGCATCCCAAAAGCATCAAATAAGCTCTCAATACAAGCTGAAAAATAATGATCTAAAAACAAATGGGAGGTTTACTTTATGAAATCTAGTCTACTTTTATCCTAATCAGATGAACTAACAGCTACTTATACAATAGCTGCTAGTAACTTCAAAATACCTTTCTTACCTTTATCATCAAAAATGTAACTCTAAGTTATTTACTTATTTCCTTCCTAGCTGCAGTCATCTACAAAAAAATTTTTTTTAAATAAGCCATGGGTTGTTGACCCTACAAGATTTCTGACTTCTCGAATCTTAAGGCTGTCAACATAGAACTGCTGACTTAACATTCAAAAATGAAAAACAATGTGCATGAACAGCTGGAATTCCATCTAAAAATCATCAAAATTAGGAGCACGTGGGGTGCTTAAGGTTAAGTGTGTGAAGCGTCTGCCTTCGGCCCAGGTGGTGATCCCGCAGTTCCAGGATCGAGGCCCACATCAGGCTCCCTGCTCACTGGGGAGTCAGTCTGCTTCTCCTTCTTCCTCTGCCCCTCCCCTGGTCATGCTTTCTCTCGCTCACTCTCTCAAATGAATAAATAAAAATTTTTTAAAAATAAACAAAAAGTTTTAAAAATAAAAATAATCAAAATTAAACTTAGCCTACTTGTGAGCTCAACAAGACGATCCCCATGTAACAAGAAAACACGAGATTTTCTTCGTGACAGGTGACTGATACAGCAAGTCACTGGAGTGGGTCCATGCACTGATAGCGAAAGAAAATATTCACATTCATAAGATTACTTCTGAAAAGTCACTGGGTTTCCAAGGTCCCACACAAGACGGGGGCACGTTGGGGGGGGGAGAGGAGCGGTGCCATCTGAGAATCTAAACACAAGTGTGGGCTCCGGCGCATCACTTCCATCCTACAAAACCTTGAACGTGGACTGCTTCTAAAAGCAGTTCCGTTACAATAAAACGGAAGACCTGACAACCAGTTTCCTGAGAACTAGATTCAAAGCACGGGGTAAGGTTTGAAGCCGTGTAGAGGGACGGACTGAGGAGGTAGCACTCTGGGTGAGAACTGTCCTTCCCAAACTCTTTTCTGCAGCAATGGCTCTCCTACATCCCCAGCGCTGGACCACCAGGACCACAAGACCTATTGGTAATTCACGCTGAGCACGCTGAAGCAGCGGCACACGGCTCCTAGGCGGCCTCTGTTTGCAAAGCATGTGCAACCCAAGACTTTGGCACAAACCAGTTTGTTAGAGAAAGCGACGCCGAGTGTTCACCTGGTGTCAGGCATCGTGCTAAATGTTGCCATATTACCTCATCTTCACACATCTCTGCTTCATGGAGCAGGAAACCACCACTCGCTGCTTACCCAGGCCATACAGCTAGCCACTGATAACCTGAGGTCAGACACTTTACACTAACGTTAATTAAATGTACCAAAGACATGAACTTGAGGAATCCTAAGGCAAAAAAACTAATAATGCAAAACAAAAGTTAATAAATAACAACTTGGTTCAGGTGATGAAAATTTTATATTGTAACAGGTTTTTTTAATCAGAGGCCACAAAATATCACAGGAAGAAGCTGCCCATCAAGGTTCAGAAGTGTATACACATTTTGAGGGTACAGAGCACCTTTAACTCTCTAGTTTGCTAATAAGCTAATGCAAATAAATATGTTTTTGTTGAACACAGATAGGTGACTAACTTACATGTAAGTTACACCCAGCTAAGATGATCTGCAGAATAATAACGATGCAGTATCAGAAGTATGGTAAGGAACAGGAGACACCAGCTCACACCAGTCAGAATGGCTAAAATTAACAAGTCAGAAAATGACAGGTGCTGGCGAGGATGCGGGGAAAGAGGAACCCTTCTACACTGTTGGGGGTAATGCAAGCTGGTGCAGCCGCTCTGGAAAACAGTGTGTAGGCTCCTCAAACTCTCCAAAACAGAGCTACCCTATGACCCAGCAATCGCACTACTGGGTATTTACCCTAAAGAAACAAATGTAATGATCCGAAGGGGCACCTGCACCCCAATGTTTACAGCAGACATGTCTACAACAGCCAAACTATGGAAAGAACCTAGCTGTCCATCAACAGATGAATGGATAAAAAAAAGATGTGGTATAAATATACAATGGAATACTATGCAGCAAAAAGAACCTCTGAAATCTTGCCATTTGCAATGACGTGGATGGAAC
>PITA01015477.1:0-49971 GCA_004023965.1 Spilogale gracilis
TGCACTACTGGCCCCTCTGTGGGTACTCACCTTCCCTCGCACTTGGCTCATGTAAAACAGATGACAACACCTACATGAGATATCGTGAGGATTAAAAACGTGAGATAACGAATATATTAAAATTTTGTAAACCCAAACTGGACACACATTAAGAACACATCCCTAGTATATAGCCTTAGCATCTAGAAGATGCTAAGTGGGCCCTCAATAAGCATTCTTTAATTAGGCATAGGCAGATTTCAAATTTCCTCAAGATCACACAGTGGCTCAATAATGAAAGCTGAACCAGAACCAGTCTCTCCAGACTTCCAGCTAAGTGCTCTTTCCACTACATCGCATTGCCAGATCCAGATAAGTGAGGGGGTAATTATTTAGACGCACTGAAGAAAGTCTTTAAATAGAAGCCAAGAGAACTCTGCCAGATTCTTAACCTGGGATTTATGAATGATGAAACTTTGGAGGCCCCACCTCCCACCTCTAGTGAAATTATAGATGAAGTGGGGTGTGTGTGTGTGTGTGTGTGTGTGTGTCTGAGGACACAAACCTGGCCTGTGGCAGATCCCACACTGCTACAGATTCTCTGGTTTGCAGTCCCAAGTTCTTTTCACTACACAATGATTTCTCTCTTGTTCTGCAGATAATTTTTTTTTAAGATTTTATTTATTTGACAGAGAGAGAGATCACAAGTAGGCAGAGAGAAAAGAGGAAGCAGGCTCCCTGCTGAGCAGAGAGCCCGATGCGGGCCTCGATCCCAGGACCCTGAGATCGTGACCTGAGCCAAAGGCAGAGGCTTTAACCCACTGAGCCACCCAGGTGCCTTGCAGATAATCTTTAACAAGATTTCCACAAATGTATGTGTATATGCATGTGAGTGTTGTCAACATATATAGACAAATGCTCAACACTATACCAAAAAAAAACCCTTATAATTTATCTAAAAACATTATAATTTATCCTAAAGAACCTAGTAAACCATAATTCAGATGTTTGGACACATGGTTATTGTTTCTAATAGGTATTTTTGTTTGTTTCCTTGTAATGTCAGTTCCTACTAAACATTCCTGCAGGTCTTGAGCTACTAATTCTTTTTTTTTTTTTTTAAGATTTTATTTATTTATTTATTTGACACAGAGAGAAGGAGAGCGAGAACGCGGGCAGGGTGAGCAGCAGGCAGAGAAAGAGGGAGAAACCAGCTCCCCGCCGAGCAGGGAGCCTGATGCAGGACTTGATCCCAGGACCCTGGGATCATTACCTGGGCCAAAGGTGGATGCTTAAGCGACTGAGCCATCCTCTTGCCCCTAATTCTAAAGAGTTGTGGACAAACACACTCAGGTAAGGTCTCCCTGGGTTGTTGTTCTCTGACCCCTGGGACTCAGCAGGACTGGGAATTTACACACAACACACAGCAAGGAAGCATAGGTTAGTCTGGTGGGTGTTGTAAAGGAAGCAATTTGGGATGGGGTCAGGAGGAGATTGAAGGTCACAAGTGGAAAACATATAATATATCCAGTAGAACTGCTGAGTTGACACTTCAGCAGGTCTTCAAACCCCAGTTACTCCATCTCGACCCACTCCCTAAGTGACTCAGCCTTGTAGCTTCCCTATCAAAACAGGGAAGTGTAAGTGAGGATTCCCTACAGATCAGAAAGTTGTCATTGACACCTTCTGCAATCAGATCCTTAGAGAAAACAGTAAATTTGCCATTGAGTGGTCTCATGCAACCTGGAACATTTTATCTCAAAATCCTAAACAGTCCCAAAATTAAAAAACAAACAAACAAAAAACCCACTAGCTTTAATAAAAAGCAGGAACCAGCATGCATAAGTATTTTGGAACAATTTCTTGTTATGACTGATAGTTGGGAAACCAGATTCACAGTTCTTGCTTTCAACTGTCTGACAGCTGAGTCATGAGAACTTGGCTCTCAGACAAAGAGGAGGTATTTTTTCGGAGCATTTCCAAAGTCGTGTGAGAGAGCAACAGCATCAGAGAAGAGAGGAGGTTTCAGCACCAAGCACTGTGCTGAATTTCAGAGACAGCTATGCCCAAAACATAGAACAGAATTCCACCTATCAAAAATTTCCCCTTTTATTAGCAAAACAATTATTTTCAAAGGGAGTAGGGGAGGTAGGGGTACCTTGATCTTTTAAACTGAAACTTCAAAAGGCATCCTAAAATCTAAAATTCGTTAAACAGGTTGTTGGGCCCCAATTCTCAGAGTTTCCTATTCCATAGGTCTGAGGTGGGCTGGAAACCTGCCTTTCTAGCAAATTTAGGAGAAGCGGCTGTTGCTGCTCCCGAACCACACTTTGAGAACCACTACCGCAATAGCTACTGCATTAAAGTGTTAAGAATGAATACAATTGGTCCCACCCACAGAGAACCCAGTGGCATCCAGGTGAAGTGAAATGACGGTAACACGAGTTCTAAAGAGGCGAGTAGCATCGAGACTGTCAAGGAGACTGTGACGGTCCTCTGCTGGAGGAGTGAGAAGAGGCCACCAAACCTGGCAAGCAGGACAGGCAACACCCTGAGCACCACCGAAATGTACATCCCTGTGGGAAGAGGAAACTCCGCAGCTCCCCTATGCACTGGGCAGATTCAGGCCCTCTGGACACTGGCTTCCAACTTCGGTTTCCCTAGAAACGCGCGGAGATCTCCTTCCTCCCTCTGCGGACAAATGCCGCGGTAATCCGGTCTCCGCAGCCGCCTGCAGCGCCCCCACTGGCAGGGACGCTTCCCCCGCCCGACCGCCCGCGGATCGCCAGGCGTTCTCCTGCTGCAGTCGCCCTCCGGCTCCCAGCGCCTGGCGCGTCCTGGACTCCACTCCCCCGAGCCCCGGCCGGAGCTCACTGCTGCCCTCAAGCACTTTTCCTGAATTGCGCGGGCGCTTTAACCCTGTGCTCTCCCGCAGCCCCCGGCAGGGAAAGGGTCGCGCACTCACCCACCGCCGGAGCGGGACTCGGTCTGCCAACCGGCGCCAGGGGCAGTCCGAGCCCGGGAAGGCCGTGCCCGACCACCAGCAGGCAGCAGACGAGCGTGCCCAGCAGCGCCATCGCGGGTCAGGGCCACGAGCCGGGGAGCCTGGGGCAGTCTGGCCCGGGGGTGGAGAGAAGGCAGAAGGATGAGGGTGTAGACGTCCCGCGGTCACGTGCGAGGGTAGATTCCGCAACGAGTGGGTTCGTTTGACCTTCTGCAACTGTCTAGCGACTATCTGCCCTCTTTATGTCTTCGCGTCAGTGACTGGCCTAGGAAGGAATGTGCTTGGGCAAACCCCAAGCTGATCATCTTTCCTGAGTGCCACTGGCACCAAATGGATGGGGCTCCTCTGCGGAACACATGCAGAGAAACGAAGTTTTATGATTTGGTGTAGGTCATCAGAAGTTTTGGAGAGCACATTGGACCTCAAAGGGCGGTCCCTATACTGGAAGCATCAGCACTCCCTGTGAATTTTAGTTGGAAATGAAAATTTCCTGGTCCCATACCAGATCAATGACATCGGAAACTCAGGAGGAAATGTACCCGTAGTCCAGCAATTTGTGTTTTTAATAGCTCTTTTGAGCAGTAAGGTTCTGCTCAAACATCACCAGCACGCTAGGTTTGGGGCTTTTTTGGTTGTTTGGGGGTTTTGTTTGTTTGCTCATTTACAACTAAGTTAGAACAATCTCTCAGAACTGTTCTTTATATGGTCCAGAGATACATGAAAAGCATAAATAGAGCTTGATTCTACTCTTCCAAGGAATTTTTAAAGATACTTAGCCTGACAGTGGAGCCAAGATCCCCAAACTGCTTTGGGTTCTGTGTTCCTTCTTTTACCATTTATGTTAGGAGGGTGCTGGTCTCTTTAAGCTAAAAAGCATATAGCTTAAATTTGTAAGGTATGGAATTCCTTTGGGGAAGGAAATATCCTGCAGAATGACTAACCTCATAAAAGAGGTTATTAAATTGTTTGTTTCTCATCAGAGGAAACCTTATATTGTGTCCTCTGTAATTTAATGGGAAAGTGCCACATGAAAGGGGCTTTGAAATGGGAATCAAGGTGCCTCCATTTTGTTTCATGTATTGCCAGAGTGCTTCGTCCTGCCTCAGTCCTAGGATAATTCAAAAACCTTTCTAGAACCAAAATACTTTCCAGTGGTGGGCAGAATGGTCTTTGGAATTTCTCAGTCCACAACCTCAAAAGTATGGAGGAAAATGGAGTAGGGGAAAAAATAGTGAACAGATGAGAAATAACTTTAAGGACAATAAAACAACTTGTGGATTTCTATCCAAAACATTTTCAAAGCTAGGAAAAGGATTTTTTTAAGTTTAAAAATAGCAATTTTCAGTCTTCTTCATCCCCTCAGTTTCCAATAAGCCTTAGTGGAAGTGGATTGTGAAACAATTCTTCAGTAAGTAAGCATAAAATACCACCTGCACATTTTGAAACCTCAGAAATGCTTGAAATCTCAAAAAGGCAATGAGTAAAAACATCATTCAATTTCCCTTCTACTCCCTCTGCTTTCTTTTGTTTTCCTTTATCCCTACTCTCTAAGAAGCGTAAAGCAACAGCACCTCATCATCTCTGGGCTTTCACCTTAACTTTGGACTTGTATTGGGGATAAGTCCCCATGTCCCAGATGGAGGAATCATTTGATGTGAGGGAGACACATGTGACAGAGTGGAAGCTGCTGCTTACTCATCATCAGTGGTCCAAGTGTGGATTTCACAAGACAGCCTTTACTCAAGTTTGCAGAACTTGGGATTTCACAAATGTTTTTCCAGGACCTGTTGGTCAAATTGCCAGTGGGCTTGGTAATTTTCCCTTTTTTTAACTATGTTAAAAACAAAACAAAACAAAACAAAACAAAAAAACAAATTAGAGAAGTTAGTACACTGGCAGATTACTGTATGAGCTAGAATACTGCTTGAAGAAAAATGATTTGCAACTACCCTGTAAACATTTAGGATGCAAAAACATTTGTTAATTACCTTCCCAGAAAAATATACTTGATCAACCACTGTCACCCTTGATCTTTGTGATTGTCATTGTAATTTTGTTCTCTGTTAGGCCATCCCAAACCCTTCCCATTCTTCACTCTAGGAGACTGGTTGTTATAGAAATAAATGCCAGCAGGATGTTATTTGTCCTAATTATAATGAGCCAAAGCTGCCGAATCCCCATCTAGGCCTTGGATCTTAAAGAACAGAGTGGCCAGAATCCATGCTTCTACTGGAGTTTAGACTGGAATCACCAAAAGAAATCAATCCTCCAACAGAAGCAAAGATGAAGATTTTCTGAACAATTGGAGCACTCTCTCATGTTCTGTTTCATGCTTCTAAAGACAAAGATATGGGGTGCCTGGGTGACTCAGTTGGTTTAGCATCTGGCCCTTCATCTCAGGGTTGTGAGTTCAAGCCTTGCATTGGGCTCCACTCCGGGTTTGGATCCTACTTAAAAAAAGGCAGGGGAGGGTAGACCCTGTAGTTTTAGGAATGGTTGTCTTAGCCAGACATTCTTATCTTGGCATTTGGTAATAATTATATTCAAATGTTAAATTTTATAGTTGCACTTTAGTTTTTTCTACTATTCATTATAGTAATTAAAATAATCCAATAGTCATGTAGTATTATTATGTAGTATTATTATGGTGAATTTTGTAAGTTAAATTTCCTCATGCTTATATCTGTAAATTGATTGGGTCTTGAATTAATTAATACAAATTTACTGAATTCAGCTGGCTGCTTAAGTGAATATTGCATATTTTTCCTGAAAAAAAATATTTACCCTATTTTCCTCCCAGATGCTGAGAAAAGATTTCCTAAGGAGCAGGAAACTAAAATCTTGCTTTTTTTTTTTTTTTTTAATACCTCAGAAGGGATGTTACACTGAAATGTCAATTTTTTGAAGGGGAAAATCACAAGGTTTACAGTTCTCCATATTAATCATTAATCATGAGAATGTGGACATGTAAACCTAGACATGTAAATATTCAATTTCCTCTGCAGTAAACTAAAAATAATATCTGCCTTACCTGCTTCACATTATTGGTTTAGGGAAATGGCTAAAAAACATTTTATAAATGATGAAATACAAAATAACATGTTTGTTTCTACTTACAAAGGCAAACCTTAGCCAGTTACAAATAGGTATTTACTTTCTCTTGGTCAGCTCCGTTCTGACAACTCCCACATATACCCTCCCAGGGGGAAATTTGAATGCCTTAATGTACATTCTATGCAGACTCTATTTTACCACTTACTGACTTAATTGAGCTCAGTATACCTGTCCGTAGACATGTCTTTATAATCCAGGATAGAATTCACTTTCTTTACCTATTTGCCTTTCAAGAAGAAACTATCTGGCACATTGCTTATGAGATATTTTGACTAACATAATTTCATGTATATCATTTTGCTTCATCAGACTACCTGTTTGTTTTTTTTTTTTTTAAGATTTTTATTTATTTATTTGAGAGAGAGAGAGAGGGAGCACAAGCAGAGAGAATGGGAGAGGGAGAAGCAGGCTTCTAGCCAAGTTGGGACCCTAATGTGGGTGGGGCTCGATCCCAGGACCCCGGGTTCATGATGACTGAGTCACCCAGGCACCCAGACTACCTGTTCCTAATAGCAGCCCAACCCACCGTCACAAGGCTCCTTTGGGTTCTGGCCAAATGAATTTTAATTGTCACAAATTCTCTATAGCAGTCTCAACCAAAACTGTGGCATTTTCACTTTTCCCCAGGCTTCTGCTTATTTCTTTTAAATTAGTATTTTAAACAAAGTGCTAAGTTTTTCAACTTTATCTTATACAATAAGAAAGACTATTTTGTCTAAAACCTCCTATGTATAATTCCCCTCCAGATTACTGATATTAAAAACAATGACAAAATTTCTCATGGGTGTAAGATTTTTATTCCAATTTGATTTGCATTCCAATGGAAATCATAAAATGTATTCACTTCTTTATTTTAAAAATGTGGCTTAAAATTTTTAATGTGAATTATAAAACATGATAAATTTGCAGATCAAAATTGGGCTAGTTGCAGTTAAAAGTTTTTAAAACAAGTTTTTAAAGCACCATTTTCTACCTTCACATAAAGATAATTTTCTAAGTAGTAATCACCCATGTTGTAATAGCAAGATAACACTGAGTCTTGAGTAAACAGAAAAATTGTAGAGCTTTTCCAACCTCAGATCAGGAACCTTTCTATGCCTTCTCATAGTGGCGAACAGCAACCACATCACCAAAAGTAAGAGTCTGAAAGATGAAAAAGATAATCAAATCTTTTTACACAAGAATATCAGCTGAAATTTCTAGATTATCATTATAAAACATATCTGTTAGGCAAAAGAATAATGTCATTTACAAACATTAAATGCTGCATAAGCTCTTCATTTCTTAAAATAAAAAGAAAAGGAAATTTTTTTTTTGTTTATGGAGTGAATAACACCTGTACATAGTTCGTATTTCTAAAGGAAAAGGAACTGAAACACTGAGATTAGCTATGTAAATTCAAGTCAAAAGAATTCCTTTGCCTTAAATTATCAGAGTACTTGGAGCAAAATAGCTATCTGCTTTGAAAGTGAATGGAATTTATAGTAGGTTTTCATAAAACATGAAGTTTGAAGAATTTTTAGAAAATCCAAATCATTTGGGCAAATGGTATTTGGAAAAACTTGTTTCAAAGTCATCAGTAAAAAGTAAAGGTACAAATGTTCTTATTGCTTTGGTCGTCATACTTTAGCCCGCGTGGACGGACATGGCTAGGTGGGCATGACATGGAACATGGACTTGTACATCAAGTTGACTGGAAGAATTGCTCTAAAACCTCTTTACAAAATATAGGGTTTTGGTTTTTTTTAGTGTTCATTATTTTCATGTGTTGACATAATTTTCAAGAATACAGTGTGCCCTTGTCATCCATTGCTTTCATCTCTTTTGAAATCAGTCTTGCCTGATCAGTCATACGGGCCAGCGCTGAGCTATCCGCTGTCCTGTATTCAGGGGGGAAATGGAGATAAAAGCATAAAGGAGAATCTCAGATTGGATCTTTTATATATTAGTTCTTTGGTTCGATGATCAGTGCAGAAATAAATGGGCAAATATTCATTCAGATAAAAGGAAAACTGATCTTCTGTTCTCCATCCCACTTCTACCCATGAAAAGAAGTATGAATAATGTAAGCCCTGTGTCTTAATCTAGAACAGTCCTGATTGCAGCAGTTAAGGAGAAAGAAAAAAAACAACAGTTAATTCCCTTAAATCACAAAGATAAAAAAAAACAAAACAAAACAAAACAAAAACAAATATCTTTTGTCTACTATCCTAGAAGGAATATATACAGCAATATCCACCCTCTAAGAAAACTCCCCAAAATGATATATTTACTATTTCAATGTTATCAAAATACCGTTATTCAGTTCACAAAAAAATTCCTGGGTGTTAGATTAAGGCATAACATTTTCCCCACTTTATGATGTTGCTCCATCATTAGAGAAGTTTTATTTTATTTTATATCTTACAGATTTTACATGAATACCAGTATTGAAAAGGCGTGTTTAGAAGGCACATTCTGCCTTGAAAGAAAGACTAGAAGGAACATTAAAATAGTTCCCCCTAAAGGGAAACTACACTTTTCTGTTATATCCTAAATTATTTGCACTGAATGCATGAAACTTTTATAAGTTAAATATTTCTTATTTAGTATAGTAGCCGTAAAGTAATTTCTCTGATATCCAGCAAACTTGATATTCTTATAGTAATATCACTCTTTTTATATACTTCCATGAATATTTTTTCCATGAATATTTTTTAAAAGATTTTATTTATCTATTTATTTTAGAGAGGAAAGAACATGAGTGGGGTGGGGGAGATGGGGAGAGGAGCAGAGGGAGAGGGAGAGAATCTCTAGCAGACTCCATGCTAAGCACAGAGTCCTATATGAGGCTTGATCTCACAACCCTGAAATTATGGCCCGAACTGCAACGGAGAGTCAGGTGCTTAATGGATTAAGCCACACAGATGTCCCCATGAACATTTTTATATTTATACTTCATTTGAGATTTAGACATTCACAGTAATCCTACACATTCTTTTGACACAGTTTTAGCTAAATCAATGGCAACTTTTTAAAGCTAAACCACATAGAATTTTTCTTTTTTTTTTTCTATAATTAAAGAAGCAGAGCTGAAGATGACTTAGCTAGAACATTTTTATTTCTTCTGTTTTACCCATGGTCAAAAAGCCTTGCTGGAGACCTAATGTTATTAAAGAAGAGAGGGAAGGAGAAGGAGACAGGGATTGGGGGCAGGCAGTGCCAAGCTAGAAGGAACAAAGGGAGAATTGTCTACTTACCATAACCATTTTGCCATCCTTAATTTCTCTTACAAAATTTGTTTCTTTGCCATCCCATTTCTGTACGTGAACAAGTTTGTCCCCATCCAGGCTAACAACAGACTGAGACCAACAACAAAATGCAGAACACAACAAAAGAGACAGATTATATTTCTGATATAAAAATCAAGTCATGTGGTTTTTGAAAGAGCTACATAACTGAATAAATGATGAGCAACTAATTATCATAATGGTACCATATCTTTGCTTCTAGGGTCATTATATAAACTAATCCACAATTTGATTGAAATGTGTACATTCAAATGCAAAAACTTCATCTATCAGAAATGAAAATCCTGAACAAGTACTCTCAGACCAGTCACTCCACTCTTTTAAACAAAGCTTTAAGACTAGGCAAATGATGTAGTCAAACTGAGCCAATTGGAGAGATTAAGCAAAAGGCACCTTTACTTTAAATGAACACTGTTACTTTTTGAAATACGGATATGAAAAGAAAAATGTATAGTGAGAAATAGAGTTGAGATTTGAGCTATGGCCAGCACCCACTGTTCAGAACATGACATATGTGCACTAGAATGCAAAATTAATCCTGGTGTCCTCTCTGAACGGAAATACCGAGAACATTCTCTTCTTCCCAACATCTAAAAAGGAGAACCATTGGGAAGGAACCTCTTTTACTCCCTGTTCCCCACTCCCCCAACTCCAGAGATGGAGCCTCTTCTTACCTTACAGTTTCTGTCATCTGCAGTGGTTTCATCAAACTCTTCTCCCAGATGGAAACTAATTTCTGTGTTCTTGAATGTGCTTTGAGTCCTGATCACCACTTTGTCCCCCTCCTGACTGATGATCACTGTTGGTTTAGTCACATTTCCCACCTGCCTAGTGGCAAAGCCCACGCCTAAAGAAAGAAGCAACACAGTTAGCTGCAACTTCCAAAATAACTCACATCACAAGAATCTGCTTTCCTATTCTGGAATCCAGGCCCTCAAGTGTAAGTTTCATTAGCCCCTTAATCAACCAATACAACTACTAAGCTATAATCACACGCAGACCCCTTACTTGGATGCACAAATGACAAGTAAATGCTGAAGAGAAAAGAAAAAAGCACAGAAGCTTCACATCTTCCACAGACTACCAAATGCACCAGTATTTAGCCCTGGACACATGCCGCATTAAAAATCCCTTCGGTGAGAAATGCATAGCCTAGCATTTGATTATGAAAACAGGACCTGTCTTTGTTACTCACCAATCTCACGCATAACAAAAAGAATAGGCACTGCTGAAGCCACAGGTTAAGAGGAGAAGAGCACACCTTATTTTTACCTACCTAGAGCCTTCATGTACTCATCAAAGTTCTGGCTGTCCGTCAGCTTCCAGGTAGCACAGAAAGCCTCCACCATCCTTGCCTTTTCCGTTAGTTTTGGAAACAGGTTAGACACAGGAGGGAGAGAGGATCTCTGGATCTTATTGCCAGTGTAACTCACAAGACCCCTTTGCACCTCACTGCAGCTCCTGCCTTCTTATTTGGAAAAGAGGCAGGCAGAAAGCCAAGGATTTGAATTTCAAACACACCCTTCCAGTGTCCCCCTTTCCAGGAGGCTCTTGCCTGAGTGGGGGGAGGAAGTGGGGCTCAAGTGAGGTTCCAATCCGCTTTGTGATTGGCTCAGGCCACTGGGTTAGCAGAGCAGGGCGAATGCCTCCCTATCCTCACCCTGCAGCCCTTCTGCTGAGAAAGCCCGGCAAGGATTCAATGGGGCTGGAGGCAGGGGATGAGGGAAATCAGAGAGGGTCTTTCAGGTTCAGCTTGAAAACTTGGCAAAGGCGATTTCAGACTGTGCGGGAAGAAAAAGATGCACAATAGGACATTCAGATTGATTTCCGTTAATGGCAAAGCGGGTTACAAATGAGGACCCCTTTAAAGAAAACCACCGAAATGCCAGAATTTTCAGACAAAAGACGCTGAACAGTGTCTTTTATTTTCTCTCATATTTACAGGGAGAGCAAAACACAAGCAAGAATATGCCAAGCTAGGAAAAGAAGAGGGGGAGGAGGTATAAATGCCTTCCCTAGATTGTACAACTAGAAGGCTACTCCAACTGGGTATCAATGGGACACTAACTAATTTTGGCCTCTTCCCAACACAAGCTAAGTGAATTTAAAGATCCATTGTCCTTTCTAAGGATCTGAGAGCTGGACTGAAATAGAAAAGGGAGCTAAGGAAGAGTATGGTTAAGACTTACTAATGAGGTACAAAATTTAAAAATGTTCTTTTTTTCTCTCCTTCAACAGATTATAGAATCCATGTGGAAAAACTGAACATAAGATTATGTAATAAGAGCCTGAATAACCTGCACTGTAGGATGTTTTGGTTACCTGAGGCCACATCGATGTAAATACCATTTGTATATAAGTTGGGAATTAACAATGTGGGTAGGACAGGAATTGGAGGAATGGTGGGAGTCAGAGGAGCTTTGGATTTACTTGTTCTGATTCAGGGTATCCCCCAAATAACAAAATACCTCTAGAGTTCTAAGTGGAGAATTTTACAGTGGTCTTTGAAACTCCCTTCCCCCAGAGGTTCTTCCTGCTTTACTTAGTGTAGACCACCAATGAAAAATATGTTCCCTGACTTCCGTGGGAATGGAATAAGAGAATCTGATTTGACAATTCCTGCTGTCCTCTTACCTCCTGGTGTTTAAGCCTCAGCCCACTGCCCTTTATCTTCTGTACACACCACATACAAGACACAAGGCTCAGAACACGTCTTGTTCCCCTGCCAGCTCCAAGATTCTACTTTGATGTCTCAAAAATGCTCTTTTAACAGAAATTCAACCTTTATCCATACCTAGCCTTTCTCCAGTTTCACCATGTTTGTGGATGGCACCATCAGCCACCCCACTGCACAAGCCAGAAAACCTGGATCATTCTAACACTTTATTCTCTAAAATCAAAATCAGTGTCAAGGCCTATTTATTTTGCGTCCCGATTGTCATCCACCCCCTGTCTCTACAACCACCATCTTAATTCAAGCAGCCACTGTCTTTTATTAATCCTATTGATGTGGAAATCAAAGGCAGAAGAAAAATTATTAAATCCCCTTACTATTTACTGCTCATTGAAAAGTCCTTGAAACAGGCAGAGGTACATTCCTCTGGGAGCTCAGCTGCCTTGATGTCGATACTTTGCTAAGGACAAGAGGCAATCCTACTGAGCCCCAGGATCTTATAAGTCTACTTTAACCTAAAAATTAATTTAGAAGCTTCCTTTATCTTTACACCACCAAGATACATGTTGACAATCATCCTCTAAGCATATGACCCACCGACATACATCCGAAGAGTCTCATGACTGAGTTTTTGCTGAACATTGATAAATGACCTTTCTGTAAAAAATAGCTATGCCTTTCAGGATCCTGGAGACCTTGTTTCCAAAATACCAGGAACTGGAGGAACAGTGGGAATCAGACGAGCTTTGGTTTCATTTGTTCTGATTCAGGGTACCCCACTCCCAAATTGCAAAGTACCTCAAGAGATCTAAGTAGAGTATTTAACAGAGGTCCCTGAAACTCCCTAACACTCTCCCAACTTGAAAGTATGTAATGGGCCACTCCTCACAGCCCCAGCATAGCTCTTTCTGCCCACAGGTCCTGTCTCTGTGATTTAATAAAACCATTCTTTGGCACCAAAGGTGTCTCAAGAATTCTTTCTTGGCTTCAAACCCTAACATCTTTCCTACATCACTATGGCAACAGCCTCTCAACTGTTCTTGCTTCAGTCATGCCCGATCTCCAATTCTTTCCCGACACTGGAGCCTCAGTGACATTTTAAAATACAAATCTGCATCTTCCTAGTGACAAATGGTATTGAGACCCTTTTCATGTGCTTCTCTGCTATTTATATATCTTCTTTGGTGAAGTGACTATTCAGATCTTCTGTCCATTTTTAACCGGGTTGTTTGTCTTACTGACTTACTGCTGCTGAATTAGAGTCCTCTATATATTCTAGATAAAAGACATTTGTTTCTTCATTTTCTTCATTTTTTTATTAATTAATGGTTTCCTTGGTGTGTCAGAATTTATCAGGCATGTACATCAAATATGGGCAGTTGATTGTATGCCAATTATAGCATAGTTAAGCCTTTTTAAAAAAAAATCTAAATTTTATCTTGTTTCTCTCCTGCCTAAACTCCTTCATAGGACTTCCTCCTGCTCTCACATTGAAGAACTAAAATTTCTAACATTATCTCTACCTGGCCTGCCCCTACCGTTTGAAGGACTCAGTGAGTACTCAGTGGGAGGCTGACATGCCGTTGTGTCTCAGCAATAAAAATTATGGATCCAACAATGCCCACAGCCTGGCCAGGATCCCAGCTAAACTCAAAAGTCCACCCCTCCATCCTTTCAGGATGTGCCCATCCCTGTGGGCTTGAGCAGCAGCACAGATCTGGTGAGGTGGATGGACAGAAGCTGCTCTGGAATCCTGTAGCCCTGGGATGAGACTTGGACTTGATGTTGGACTGACATAACTGAAGATGCCAGATGCCAACATGAAAAGCCCGAAATGAAACCAACGCAGAGAAAGCAAAGCGTCTACAGTCAAACCCTTCTGACATCAGTTGAGCCTTTGAACCAAGTCCCTAAAGCTAGCTCCATCTATGACCTTTTCAAAATTCTCTTTTTTGCTAAATCTAGATGACTAATTAATCCATTATGCAACTAATCCTCTATAGTGGAAGTTCTTAAACCATTTTATTTTGTAACATCACAATATTCTTATATGTTCCACTTAATAATATATGCCAAAGCTGATAGAATGTTTAAGTATTATTCTAAAATATAATAAATCATTTCTTTTTCATAGTCCAAAAATGTACGTTCATTGAAATTATACATATTCACCTTAACTTCTTATAGATCATGGTGCTGAAATCATTCATCCATACTCATTTATTTCTTCCACTCTCTACATAAGGATATAAGCTGATGATATACTCTGATTTTTTGTACCTCGTATAAAATATAAAAGCCCAGCAGTTTAGATACAGTTTTTGGTTGTACATTAATTTAGTGAAGTGGACAGGAATTTTGTTATACATATGTTTATAGTAGAAATTTAAGGAAAAGCCGCTTGACAATTTTATAACTCTCTAAACTGACACATTTAACCTTACTATTAACTATTTAAGATGTATTACCTTACACCTAAGAATCTTTGTTTTCAAATAATAGGTTATTTGCTCTGATTACTGAGGATTTTACTAGAAGAGAAAGTGAAAGAATAGAGAAGAGACTGTGTTGTGCTAAGAATGATTCAACTAATAGATATTTTTTCCAATTTTCCTACACCTGAGAGCAATTTATGATTTTGCTATGGCTTTTATAATGCAAAGGTATCCACAGGCATTAGAAAGGAAATACTGTGACAGACTGACTCCTCTTTCATGGCTATTTCCTTTATGTATTAACTAATGACAATAAATGAAATAAAGATTTTTTTTTTAATAGTGAAATAAAAAGAACAAAGAAAGAATTGCTTTTGGAGATCTTGGCAAAATCTCCATATGGAGTTGAATCTCCCAGCTCTTCCTTTATGGTAATTTTTTCTTCTTAAGAAATCAGAGAGCATTAATACATTTTTAACACTGTTCTTAAAAAAAAAAAAAGATTTCATTTATTTGACAGAAACACAGCTAGTGAGGGAACATGAGCAGGGGGAGTGAGAGAGGGAGAAGCAGGCTTCCCAAGGAAAAAGAAGCCCAACACAGGGCTTGATCTTGGGACTCTGGGATCCTGACATGAGCCAAAGGCAGATGCTTAACAACTGAGCCACCCAGGCACCCCTTTAACACTGTTCTTGAGCAAAGTAAGCTTGAACTGGAATTGCTGAGCCATAGATTAACGTTCAATTTTGGAAGATCATGCCAAACTTTTCCAAAATGAATTCATCGGTTTAGGCCTGCAAAAGTGGATTTACATCTTCCCAACACTTAGTATTGACAGGCCTTTTATTAAAGTTGGCTCGTCAGAGGCATATAAAATGACAATTTTGTCTTCATTTGTGTTTGCCTAATCTCTGATGAGGTGAACATCTCTTCATATGTTTATTGGTCTATGGTTCCTTCTTCTGTGAATTATCTGTTCATCTTCTGCCCAAAATCATGCAGGTTGTGTTTTTCTTATTGCATATTCTTGATCCTAATTGTTTTGAAGTGTGGTTGTCATGAATATCACCTTGCAAATTTGTAACTCACTTTCTTTAATATAGCTTTTGATAGCCAAAATTCTTACTTTTTAAAAGATTTTATTGTCTTTGACAGAGAGAGCACAGGCAGATGGAGTGGCTGTTGGAGGGAGAGGGAGGGGGAGGGGAGAAACAGGCTCCCTGCTGAGCAAAGAGCCGGTTGTGGGATTAGATCCCAGCCTCCTGGGATCATGACCTGAGCCAAAGGCAGCCGCTTAACCAATTGAGCCACCCAGGCACCCCTTTATGTTCTTACTTTTAATATTGTCAGATTTATTAATATTTTATTTTACAGTCAGTGTGTTTTGTCTTACTTAAGGAAACAGCCTACCCAAGTTCCAAAAGATAATTATCTGCATTTATTTTCTTTCTTTTTTTTTTTTTAAGACTCTATCCATTTATTTTCTACCAAGAGTTTTAAAGTTTTAACATTTGAGCACTTAGCTATCTGGACTGCATTTTTACATGTCATGAGAAGTAGGGACCCAAAATATACTTCGCCTCTGTAATTTTCAACGTTCCATACATGTGTTGATTTCTGCATTCTATTTAATGCTACTAATCAATTTTATAATCCCTCTACTATTGCTAAACCCTCTTAATTTTTATAGCTTTGGGACAATCCAGTATCTGGAAAAACAAGTCTTTCCAACTCATTATTCTTCTTTGGAAATAACCTAACTATTCAAAGCCCATATATGTATATATATGTACCTATATTTATACATATATATACTAAAATTCTATTAACATCCATAAAAGATCTGCTTTTTTTAATTTGGAATTGCATCTATTCTATAGATCAACTTGGAAGAATTGACACCTTTATGATATTGTCTTCCTATTTATGTAAATGATGTGTCTATAGATATAGTCTTCAATATTGTATAATAATGTTTAATCAATTTCCCTCTAAGGCTTTTGCACATATATATTTTATGGACTTATTGTTAGATAACTGGGGTTCTCTGAGACTACTGAAAATAATATCTTCTTAATTATATTTTCTAGTGGTTTGCTGCCATTTTATAAATATAACTGACTTGGGGAGACATCTGATTTGTAGCCTGTTCTCAGAACTATCCTATTATTTTTAATAACCCATAGATTATTTTTGCTAGGTAATGATAGCAAATGTAAATTATGCTATTTTAATTACTTGTCATTGTATAATGACAATATGGTACTAAGAACTTCAACTCAAGGTCAAATATAAGGTAAGAGCATTGTTGTCTCATTCCTGATTTTTAAAAGAATGCTGCTCATATTTACCTATTTACTATGTCATTTCCAGGTTTTTTATAAATCATCTCTTTCTATAGTAAAGATGTTCCCTTAAATTTCCCTTAAATTTCTAAATTATTTTTATTATGAATGGGTATGTTGATGGACCATATGCCCTTTGGCCATCTAATATAGTGTGTCTTTCAAGCCTAAAATAAAGCAAGAAAGTCTTTGATTTACTCCACCATCTGCCTCCTGGCTACGGGATGTTAGATCTGTGCCAACCAGGAACTTAGCAAGACATATTTTCTTGGCTACTGCAAATGGGAACATTACATTTTAGATTGTTATAATTCTGTTCCCTCTTTCTTGCACTTTCCTTCTCCCTTGAGGTTAGAGAAGGGCTGGAAGGAGTTAGCCCAGTGATCTCTTAGAAGTGTGCTTTCTATATACAAGGTGCTATTATCTTGAGCAATTACTAAAACCACTTAAGCAGTAAATGATGAATATAGTTGGATTTTTGCAGGTAATATCTCAACAGTGTCAGAGAACTAGGCAGGAAGGACAGAATATTCCAATTAATTTCACATTTGTTTTAAATTCCAATTAATTTCACATTTGTTTTAAAACTAGAAGCTGATCGCACCAAACTTACCCTCCCCTTAAGATAGCTGGTTCAGATAGCTCCTCTTATCTGAGGGGAGGGAGATAACCCTGTGCGTAGCAAGGTTACTTTAAAAAACAAACAAAAAACGCTACTCATATCGTGTGTAACAAATGCCACATCTGAATGACTGTTTCTTTTGATTTAAAGAGGAAAACTGGAAAATAATAAACAAATGACACGTGAAATCTGTGGGCATATCTACAAAAAAGTAGAGGTCACTTTACCTTGACAAGAGAGTACAAGAGTATACCCTTGAAAAAATTATTTATCAAAACAAACAAGAAGAAAAAACCAGAAAAATTTCTCTGGCATAATGGTAGGTGTGAGTGGCTTCTATAAGGCTGGAACAAGAACCGACACTCCTGGGTGGTTCAGTCAGTTAAGAAGTTGCCTCAGGATCCTGAGATGAGTCCCACATTGGGCTCACTGCTCAGTGGGAGGTCTGCTTCTCCCCATCCCTCTGTTGCTCCCCCTGCTTGTGGGGAGCCTCTCACCAGGGCTCACTCTCTCTTCCTCTCTCAAATAAATAAATAAAGACAAGAACAAGAACCGGTAAGAAGAGAACAGACTGAAGTAGCAAGGATAAGCCTAATGAAAACAACAACAAAAAGACAGATTCAAAATAAGCTGAATGTGATCAAAAGACTCAAGGAAATGTATCAACCAGAGAGATAGTAATAAATAGGATGATATTGTTTGAAGAGAATTTCCAGAATGCAGGGAAAGATTGTAAATAATGAAAGTGAAAACGTTAGATGTAAAGAGAATGAAAATGCAGCCTAATTATTACAGATATTATTAAGATAAACATCAAAACAAATGGAATAAACAAAATCATAATTGAGAAAAAGCTTCTGTAGCTGAATATAGGCATCAGTATATAAATCAAAATACCATATCATTTGATATAATAAAGATAGAACCCAAACTCTAATTCTAGCAATATTTTTGAATCAAATATAACTCAAATAGGTAAATATATAAATAAGAGGAAAGCCGGTAGATGTTCAGAGTTGAAAAGATGCACGACATGTTATAAGAAGTGTAGCTGGCCAATCTTTCCATTATACCATTTACATACCAAATCAATATAGAGTAATGTCACAGTGTTTGAAAACAGCTGTGCTTCAAATCTGTTTTCATTATATGTGAATGTAGAAGACACGTTCTCTTTGAAAAATCAATCAACCGTTCTTATTATACCATTTTCATGTGTTGCTTGTTTGCAGGAAGAGACTGCATTAGGCAATGGACTTGAGAGCCCAATTTACTCCATAATTTTATTTCTCTTACAAATTAGTAAATTCTGATGGTATACATCAATCCTGACAGCTTAGTTTTCTCTATCCCTGGGACAAAGTCAACATTTGTTATCAAAATTTGTTTCAAAATCCTCAAGATCAAGTCCAAATTTAGAACAATGACAAAAACTTGAAGGAAACAGATTGCAACTCATTGGAAAGATACTTACATTCATCCCTCCTCTAAATGGAAGATCTTGGGTGTGGGAGGGAAGGATGTGTTCCGTTAAAGAAAGCATATACAGAATAATCATTGTTTTGACTTATAATGTCAAGGGTCAGCATGCAGTTTTTATCAAAAAGGTGATGGGCCACGAAAGATTGAAATAATGCTTCAGTTCAAGATTTCTTGGGTATCTTTTGGGAGAGCATAGTCTTTCTGTCTCTTTGAACATCTCCTTTTCAAAATTTTAACAGATCAGAATTGAGTTAAAATTTAGAAATTGTGTCAGTAAAGATGGAAGCATTGTTATATGTAGTCTTTCCATTTAGAGCCCATAGGTTTCAGTTCCATTTAATCAAAGTGTGATACTTCTTTCAAGAAAATGTTTACTTTCCACATAAGGTCAGTGTCCTCAATCCTTTGACCCTCTTCAAGACAGCTTTCAATTGAACAAGTAATTAAAACAAAAACAAAATGAAGCAAAACTCCATAACCCAGGGATAAGCACTTTTAATCTTAAATCTATTCAAATTCAGTACTTAAATAAATTAATATAATAATCTTTGGCTGCCCTATATTAAAATCCTATTAAGAGAAGATTTTCTTGTTTTGACTTTAAAAGATTACTGTCCAAGCTTAAAACCACAGGGTTTCTTCCACTGGCTCTCCATACATTTTTTCTTAGATAAATTACCTAACTACATTACCATCTGAATCCTAGTCTAAATATAATGTTACTCTAGATCATCACTCAGTTTCCTTCTTTCTTAAATGTCCTAGGCTTCTTTGGTACTTCTACATTCTGCTGGTCTTTTTCAAATTTAACTTCATGGAAACCCTGTCAGTGAGGTTAAGAGATCTTGGACCTGTTATGTTAAGTCATCTTGGATGGGCCTTATCCACTCACCCAGATAGAATTGGGGAAAGGAGAAGGAACTAAGTAGCTATGTTTGAGTTTCTCTGGTAAACAAAGCTAATTTTAACGTGGAAATCTCATAAATTTTGTTTTATTTAAAAATTAGATTATTCAGGGCGCCTGGGTGGCTCAGTTGTTAAACGTCTGCCTTCGGCTCAGGTCATGTCCCCAGGATCCTGGGATGGAGCCCTGCATCCCTGCATCGGGCTCCCGGCTCTGCAGGAGGCCTGCTTCTCCTTCTCTCAATTCTCCTTGCTTGTGTTCCCTCTCTCGCTGTGTTTCTCTCTGTCAAATAAATAAATAAAATCTAAAAAAAAGAAAGGATTATTCATTTAATGAGAAACTATATACTAATCACCTCCAAAAATTCAAAAGCACTCATTTTAGGTCATCATAGTAATTTATGCTCAACTGGCTGTTAGCTTTCAAGTACTGATGGCTAACAACATGGCCCAAGTCAACATCAAAGAAAATGTTCAGCAAAAGCTCATTTTATTGTTCACTTCAATTTTGAAACAAGTAATGTATTGAAGAAGCCACATTTACAGATTCATCCCTCAAAAACCTCCATTTTCTCATTTCTTGCATTTTTGTGGTTTTCACTTTCTCCATCTTAGCTAAAACAGCATATAAAATATATATAACTATGTATATATTATTTATAACATAACAGAAAATAATATGCAATAGGATATAATAATTATAACAATGCAACAATAGAGTGACTTTATTTAAATAAAATAAAAACATTGTAACAAAATAAGATATTGTTTTCAAAAAGAGCCACCTTAAAAAAAACCAGCTATTCAATGGACCAATTTAATAATTAATGTAAAACTACTCCTCAGCCATATTTTTTATAGTCAAAAAGAAAAAGAAAAAAATGTACCTAAAAAAGCCTAAAGTGGCTATAAAAATTAAATGCTGAAAAAAAGAAAAAATTCAATTAACCCCAAAAAAGGCAGTCATGGAAGAAAAAAAGGAACAAAGGACAAATGGGATTGGAAAACACCAAAGGGTAACATGGTTTAATTAAATATATATACATATATACCCCTAGTGTATGCTTTCTACAAGAATGTTTACTTTAAATAGAAATTCACATATGTTAAAAATGATAGAAAAAATATCATGCAAATGTTAATCCAAGAAAGCTGAAGTGGTTGTGTTATTATGAGAAAAAAATAAAGTAGCACAAGGAAGCTTACCAGGGACAAAGAGGGACATTTAATGATGATGAAAGTCTCAATTACCATTTCTTGTAAAGTGGCCTGAGGAAGTAATGAAATATAGAATAATGAAAATATTACTCTGTTGGATACTTGGGTGTACATTTGATAAAATTACAAAACTATACACTTTAAATGGATACATTTGTTGCGTTTGAATTATATCTTAATAAAGTTTAAAAGGGGGGGCGTGCCTGGGTGTGTTACGTGTCTGACTCTCGATTTCAGCTTGGGTCATGATCTCAGGGTCATGAGATTGAGCCATTATGTTGGACTCCAAGCTTAGTGGAGAGATTCTCTCTCCCTCTGATCCTCCTACTCAACCCGCCCTGAACATGAGCTCCCTCTCTCTCTCTCTTTCTCTCTCTTTGAGACAAAGAAATAAATCTTAAAAAAGAAAAAGAAAGTTAAAAAAGATGAAGGAAAAAATTGACATCTGCCCAAAACCGTAAGTGGGCTAGATGTAGCATTATAGATATCATAGTGATTCAGATCAAATGCTCTTTGACCAGACTGTCAAAGGGGAAATCCTGCCTCTCCTCCTTATCATGTAGAAAATTAGCTAAATCAGTTCATTTCTCTGTGTTTCAGTTTCTCTTTAAAATGAGCACTGCCGTAGTTAAACAGTCATTTGTAAGGATTAAATGAATTAATACAAAGAAAGTGCCTAGTAAGCACTCGAAAGATGTTAGCCATTATCATATCCTGTATTCTCTGCTTAAAACTGATTAACAGTGGATGCTTCTGACAACTTGTAACATTATTTTAATGCATTGAAAGGAGAAGAATGGGAGAAGAAGGAGAAAGAGAAACAGCCCTGTATTGGAAATCACTTTTTAGCCTAGGGATTAATTAGAGTTAATTTGCATGTCTAGATTTTTAGCTTGAGCAATGCCAAACCTCTTCCTGTAATTTAATTTGCACAGTTGGCAGACACCCTGTGGGGAAAGATGGCAGCAGAATACAATTCAGAATTGTTGCCAAGAATTCTTGTTACTTGATTTGGAGAGTTTAGGAAGAACTTCTGGACTCTGTCCTATTACACTATACAGGTAAGATGTGTCTAATTAATATGTTTGAATAAATGAATGAATGAGAGGGTGTAAGACTCATTCTGAGTATGTGATGCTAGTAGCATAACTTTATGAAGGAAAAACCCAACTAAAAAACAAAATATGATGTTGGTCCCAAGGGAGCTTAGCAAACTTATCAAAGCACCATGCAGCTCTACCATTTTATAAGATTTAGAAGCAGCCGTGCTCCTTGCTGTCCTATTGAGCAGTGTTCTCTAATTATTTTTTATTTTGTACTCCATAATAAGAAATGTTTGTCCTTCATGTATATAATTTATTCATTTACTCATAATTTATACATAGATATACTCTGTTAATATAGTACAAATATTACATAAAAATATGAACAGAAGAATGAGATGAAGATGAAAAAAGAATATTTTTGTATGCTGTCTTGATAATTGTATATGGCTTCTATTGCTGTTAGCTACTATTTTGAGGCCAAAGATACACTTAAGAGTAGGGTTATTTTCAGTAATAATGAGCATAAATTCTCATTTCAAGTGGTCTTCTTGTAATTGTGAATTTTTAAAGCCAACATTTTTTTTTGCTAAAACAATTTATACGCTCCCAATTTATATCTTAGAATGTGGCTTAGAAAAACTCACTAGAATAGAACACACTATCAGCCCTCATTTTCTGTTATAATGTTGTACATTATTAACATTGTCTTAAATCTTCAGTATTTTTATAGACATTTTCCCAATCTTTTTATCTCATTTTATAATGCTTAGTTTAAATAAAACTAGATGACATTATTTGAGAATTCACTTCAGTGAGTCTACATCCAAGCTAGTAATTCACAGTGAGATGAAATGGGATGAAAAATGGGACTACTGCTAGACTGCCACATCACTCTTTCATCAGGATGTGCATGACAAGTGACTGATGTTACGCCCATGAGAAGGGCCAATATCAGTCCGCACATAAAGATAGTAAAGGTTAATGTAAGTCTCATTGTATATAAAATTAAATATAAATATGAGTACTAATAATTTCTTCTAGAATCTTACTAGATCATCTGGCAGACTCACTGGGATTCATGTACCCTCCTTGAGAGACCAGTCAGGAAAGAAAGTCCACAAGCCACCTAAAGAGAAGAGAAAACTCTCAAGGATACCATGGGGTAGGAATTTGTAGCCCAGACCTACATATTATAATATACATCTTTCTTTTCCTATAACTGAACTGGATTACTAACTCAACTCCCATTTTTATCTGAGGGGATGAAAACTTGATATAGTCACTTTTTTGCAAATTCAGTAAAATTTGTAATGATTGAGGCATTTTAGATTTACACTAAGTCAATTCAAGGAGCCCGTCTTCCTTTTCTACAAGATTTCATCCAAGATCTGAAGATAGGGGATGAAATGGAAGTGCCAGAGAACAGGGGCCGGGAAGGAAGTGGTGTTAGGGTGATATGTCAGTATCTAGTTCTCAGTCGTCTTTGGACATTGGCACTCATCCCCAGTGCCTCTGATGCAGATGTCCCTGTCCCACATGGAAGAAAGGGCACTGTCACAACATTACAAGACTTTTGGCTGGAGCCACTGCTTGAAGCTAGACTTAGAGGCACCTATTGTCACCACTGATGAACAGGGAAGGGGAAGCCAAAACAAAAAAAAACCCTCAAAAAACAAACAAAAAAGAAGTTGTAAAAGCTAACACTTTTGAGTTGGAAAAGGCCGAACATTTGAATTATTTGGAGGTCTCAGGGACAATTAAGAAACAGGGTATAGAGTCTGTGGAGAGAATTTCTTGAAAGGGTGGAAGGTCTGAGAAGTACAGTGCAGTGACGGAGCTGCCTTGGGAGTGGCGGCATTTCTCTCAGGGAACAGGAGGCATGGCGCAGCATGTGGGCACAGAGCAGGGAGCCTAGTGGACAGGAGGAGAAACGATGAGAAAATACTTGCCTGATTTTCTGCCGCGATCAAGAATACATTCGCCAACTAAAATTAAACCTTAAATGAATTGAGATTTTCTAGGTTTGATGGAGATGAGGTAGAATCCACTTTGTGGAATTCCTGTTTAAAACTAAGTTGGAATATAGAAAAATAAAATTATATTACCTTTTTCAACTCACAGCTGAGTCTTGTGAGCTGGGCTCATAGTCGTACCCACGATACTAGGAACTTCTCTCTACCACATAGACACACTACAGAATCAAATCACCTTGAAGTGAGAGATGGCAGAGAATTGTGGGGGAATGAGGCAGACTCCAAAGTCAAACTAATTTCAGATAAACCTCTGGGTGTGAGCAAATTGCTGAATTCTTTAAATTTTCTGGGTAGGTATACGGGAATCTATGTAAAGAAAGAAACAAGAGTCAACAGAGCCTTGTGAATTGCTACAGAAATTTAATCTTCTAAATCCCTGGAAAATACCTAGGAAAGAGTGAAAGTTATATTAGAGCCCATTCCTTAGGTTCTGAATTTCTTTAAAAAACTGTCTACAGGGGCGCCTGGGTGGCTCAGTTGGTTAGGCCACTGCCTTCGGCTCGGGTCATGATCCCGGAGACCCGGAATCGAGCCCCACATCGGGCTCCCTGCTCTCCGGGAAGCCTGCTTCTCCCTCTCTCAGTCCCTCTGCTTGTGTTCCCTCTCTCGCTGTGTTTCTCTCTGTCAAATAAATAAAATCTTTAAAAAAATTAAAAAAAAAAAACTGTCTATAGAAGCACAGCAACACACAGATCTCCAGTTACCCTACAGATTTGCCATTAAGCAGGGGTATGGGGTATGTGTTGGAAGACAGACCTTGCTCTGGGAGAGGAGTGAGGACTCCCCGGTAAAGCCAGAGAGAACCACTTAGTCCCAGAGAAAGAACTGCATCAGACAACTGCTAAGAATTTAGTCTGGAGGAAGCACTTTTCTTTGTCTTTGCCTTTAGGAAAACAGCATTTTGTTCTTAGCTTACACTCAAGAAGAAACCATAGCTAAAAACAACAGGGACCATGCAGGCTTAGGAAGACTCAACAGATCAGAGAGTGGCCCCTGACCCTAGGCAGCCTAAGCTCGACCAACATTTTCTAGAACTGAACAGTTTTGGCAAAGACTAGCCAACCATGTGGAAGGAGTAGATATGGCGACAACTTTGGTGGGGAAACTGGCTACATTTTCTGTAAACTGTGAGTGCCGTAGGGCTTGGTTTTCTGAAGCCATTATGGGGGCTTAACCCTGGAGGCAGGGAGAAAATGTCACCCCAAGGACCACAGGATACATCGCGTGATGAGGAAGTTACTTTACTTATGAAATAGATTTTGTATGGAAAAATCAGCTCTCTTTTTTTTTTTTTTTTTTTTTTGAGATTGCAGATAGGGAAAATTCACCCAAATGAGAAGTCAGTTTTCTTTCTCAGACCACAGAGTGACTAGAACAAAACAGTATTTTGCAAAGTAAATCGTTGATTCTTTCTTTTTGTTTCTTAGCCTTGTTCTCAATCACATTAGTAAATTACCTAGTCAGCTAAGTCACCAAGGGAGGAGAGTTTGCCACAGACAGAGGTGGGAATGAGGGTATGGGGGAAAGCCTGGAGTGGGCAGTAGATTTTTCAGTCATAGAAGTCAAAGTATTTAGCCAGTTCTCCCCCCTGCCCAGTCAAGCCCACCCCTGTCTCAGAATCTATAAGGTCCTTAGGATGGAAAGATGATCTGCAGAGAGGCAGACAGATGAAAGAAAACAAAGGTTGCTGAGGAGGGGAGTCAGACAGCTCGGCAGCTAGTGAGTCTTGATGACGCCAAGAGTACTTCACTGGCTCCCTTTCCCCAGGGTGAGTCCTGAGGTGTAGCCCAGAATGAAATCCTGTATATGTTTGGAAGGATCTGAGAAACAGAGTTGGTGCCTCAGTTCTCAGGTGGAGAGAGAGGAGGTAGCAAGCTTAATTAAATTCCTTTCATACCCAGAAGCAGAACAGAGTGTTAAAAAAGAGGAGGCCATTTGCTTATCTAAGTAGGTGTGTGGGACACAGAAATTTCCTGCGCTAAATGTGCTGAAAAGAGATGTGAAAATAGCTAATGTGAAGTGAAACCAGAAAGGCCTGTAGCCAGGATGTATAGTTACCTGAGTGGAAACTTTAGAGGAATGGGACTCTCGGCAAGGGTACTGGCATGCATAGTGATGAAAATCGAGGACAAGTTGTATCCCACCACACTATACTCCCTGGGGACCCACCATCACCACCTGGAATGTATGCCCACAGCAAAGATGAAGGTGGAAGTAATAATGTGGTAGCCAAAATTCAGGGCTTCCGATAGACCAGCCGCTATTCTATGTAGTTTATACATATGACCCCATTTAATTCTCACAACAATGCTAAGATATAGCTACTGTTATGAAACCCATTTTGCAGATGATGAAGGCACAGAGAGGTTAAGGATAAAAACCTTGAATTAATTTAGATTAACTAGAATTGACTGACATCAGTTTTATGATAACTTCTAGACTAGACTGTGCGGGGGCCAGCCCCGGCAACAGTCAGTCAGGGTTCCCCAAAGGTGGCGACGAGTCAGCGATATGAGGAGACTGACTTGAAGAATGGTGTGGGGAATCTCCTCTCCTGAAAACTGTGTCTTCGGGGTTCTTTATTTAAAGCTTTTTAGTTACATCAATCTAGCTTTAAGCAAACAGTTGGTTCTGTCTATCTTGCTCTCTCTGCTTCTGTCTCTCTTGTTTTCTGTCTGCTTCTCTGTTTCTGTTTCTCTGCTTCTCTGTCTGTTGCTCTCTCTTTTTCTCTCTCAGTCTCTTTTGCTCTCTCTCTCTCTGTCTCTGTCTCTCGCTTTCTCTCTCTCTCTCTCTTCTCTGTTTCAGTCTCTTGCTTCGCAGGCTCTCAGCCTTTGCCTCAGTCTCTCTCTGTCTCTCTATCTCTTGCTCTCTGTCTCTTGCTTCGCTCTCTCTGCCTTTGCCTCTCTCTGCACAGGCTCTCTGTCTTTCTCAGTCTCCCTTCATCTCTGTCTCCCTCGCTTTGTCTCCGTGTCTCTGTCTCCGTCTGTCTCTCAGTCTCCCTTGACTGTCAAGGGTCCCAGTCTTTTATTATTCCCAAGTGAGGAAGTTGGGTGGTGCAGTTAAATATTTAACTGCTTTTGCACCCACCCTAGAGACAGGATTAGTATTGTTACTACAAGGTACAGAGTGATTGCTTAAACTCACAGAAGTTGAGACCGTTGAGGCAGAGGGATCAAGGAATACACATAATAGATACAGAGATATGATTACCAGGAGGAGGATTAAATGGAGCTATATGTCTTGGATAAGCACAGAAAAGGACATATTGCCCCGGCCCACAGGATAAGTGGTTTTCCCAATTCTAGGTGGGCAAAGCCCAGAGGGGCTATCATTCACATTCATGGGTTCCTCTACCAGAATTTCTGGTAGCTTGGGCATGGAGGGAAGGGCAGATCACGCACCATCCCTGACAAGACTGCACAAAAAATTACATATGTGTGTATGTATAAATGTATAATTGAATTTTCACACATAGATTAAACTTACTGAAAAGATGCTTAGTATGAATTTTTAATGATGAGTTACTATATATAACAGATAATGGCAAATCAAAGTAACAATATAGTTTAAACGTGTGCGTGTGCGCGCGCGCACACACACACACACACACACACCCCAAACAAACAAAACCCCAACCAGAAAAAGTCAGAGTAAGTGAAGCAATCCAAAAGAACAGGATACAAGCCATAATCTTTCCTTTTCAACATAAACCTAGCCTTTCAGTGTTTCCTTAATCTCTCATTTACCAGCTTCATCATAACTTCATTTTTTTCTCTCTGTGGGCCTTGTCTTAGAGTAAGCCATTTCAATGCTATTTTTATCAACAGGTTAAATTTCTTTCACAACAGCCAGGTTTACAACAAGTTTCTTGTCTCTTCATTCTGCCTTTAACACCAGTAGATCCCAGGGTAATGGTAAAAATGGAGGCCCACATACTATCAAATACCTATCCTATGATTTCATGAGGGTGACAACTGGTAAAATATTAAAAATGAACGAATTCAGTTATTATTGCCCATGTCTGATTGCACTGTTAATGAACTATCAACATATGAATAGGTAATAATGGCAAAAATAATTTATGAATTATTATACAATTATTCCATAAAATGTATTTTCTTGCCTTCATTTAGGCAAAATAATTAGATAGTAATAATTAAGATTTCCCTCATTTTGTATTCTATTGGAAGCAATTATTCTAAAGGATTAAAAGAAAATATGTAACTATATTCGATATGTACAAAGCTTGAATAGTTTCATTAAAAAGTAGATTAAGATTAACATAAAAATGTAAAAATGAAAATTACTTTTGTCTTCAAAGCACTTTTCTTCTAAAATGTCCTAATAGGGTCTGCAGTCAAAAGAATGAGACTGATACAAAAGCAAAGGTCAAGCAAAACTTTATTTTGCACCAAGCATCAGAATTTCACTGATCTGGGCCAGGGTCGCCTCTAAAGAGAGAGAGAGAGAGAAAACACCCCCCTTTGTCCTACAGGCTACCTTTTATAGGGGAAAACCGCACTTCTAGCTGACTCAAGTAGCTTGCCTGAGTTAATTTGCATCTCCATTGCTCCTGGAACTGGAAGTTGAGGGCATTTGGCTGTTCCCTCCTGGTCCTAAGTACCAGAACCAGTCGCCCATTTTTAGTTAGTTTGCATCTCCATTGCTCAGGGTCTGGGAGGTTAAGGGGATTAACTAATTGGGCATCTCCCCCAACCTGGCTCACCTTTGTTTTCCAGGAGTTGTTTGCCCATATTCCCTGGAGCTGTTTTTCTGAGTAAACAGCAAGGTGGCTTGAACTTCTAAATAGGTCCTTACAGTTCAATATTATCTATTAAAATTATAAAGATAATACAAAGAAACTAATGAATATTAAACATATGTAAATTAATAAATATTAAACATTTTAATTTTTAATATTCACATAAATCTTGTTATGTACGTCAATAAAGTGTAAACCTCTCAGAATTCTAGCATTCAATTTTCATCTAGTTTAATTAGCCTCACAATGTATATCTAAAACTAATATGAATTGCCTACTGCTGTCACCCTTAAAAATAAAATAGCCAGCTACTTTACCAGCAAAATGAGTTTATTTGGAAACAGCAGGGGAATCAGAATTCCAGAGATACAAACTATGGTGAACTATTAGCAAGCCCAGAGAACAAGGGAGTGGAATTTTCTTTTAGAGAGGAGAAGGAGGAGGTGAGGAAGGGGCTGTTTGGAATGAAACAGTGCTCAGTGTTGTGGCAGCTTACTGGCTGAAATGTTGCAGTTTCTCATTGGCTGGGTTATTGCTGACTTAGGAGGAAAATTTCCCTTTCTTCTCCTGGGGTAGTAAACTAAGCTCCTTCCTTTTGGGTAAAATAAACTACAACAAAGTGGTACATGGGTGAAGGCTCTCCAGCCAGAGCTTCCCAGCCCATTTTGAATAAAGTTTTTCTTCAAAGTTTTCACAAGGCTATAAAGTGTTTCTCTACCAGATGGAACTGTTGTGAATGCTGTTAAAATTTATAGTTAAAACTGAAACCACAAATTGCGGTATGAAAAGAAGCAAAAATAGTCTGGGATTCTGGGAAATGAAATTTTGCAATACAAGAATCTACTGCATTCTTATTACCTGTGAGAAACAATTTGACCAATTTGGTTTTTATCTTGGCTAAATGTTTCTCTGGCTCAAATCTTCTCTGCCCTCAAAGCATGGTTTGTCTCTGACAGAGGCAAAGAAACAGACCTTAAACATTAACAGCAGTTAGACATAGTTGCCTTTTATTTTAAGTCTTTGATTTTCTACAGGCACAAAAAGAAGTGGTTCCCTGGGGCCTATATGGTATTAGTCATGAGAGAGGATATGTGGGGTCATACTACTCCATTTAGGAGCACTGGATCCCCCCAAAAGGGCATGTGCTTCGTTCCCCTAACTAATATGAAAATGTTCACATATTTACCCATGTAGGGAGAATATGAATATCACTTAACTTCTACTGTTACCACCATGGTCATGTGTTCTTTAAAAATGTATGCAGGGGTACCTGGGTGGCTCAGTCATTGGGTGTCTGCCTTCGGCTCAGGTCACGATCTGGGAGTCCAGGGATCTAGTCCCACATGCGGCTCCCTGCTCAGTGGGAAGCCTGCTTCTCCCTCTCTTATTCCCCCTGCTTGAGTTCCCTCTCTAGCTGTGTTTCTCTCTGTCAAATAAATAAATAAAATCCAAATAAATAAATAAATAAATAAATAAGTGCTCAATATCACAAAAGATTTTCAAAACTCAGGAAAATAAGATGTCTGCCTCTGTTGATTTGCTCCTTTAATAAGTATAGATATCAAATTCTTCTCCTTCTATTGAATTTCACTGGGTTCATATGGGGCCAATCTTCTTTGTTCCTTGCCACAATGGGAGACCGATATCAGTCATTGCCCAGCCAAGTACCTTCTTTCTGGAGCTAAAAGGTTCAGTACAGGAGCATATCTCCAGTCAAATTGACCCAAGTATTCCAGAAATTTGCTGGCTCTGTTGGGGAGCAACAGGCTCTTTCTTCTGTGGGGTGTTTAAGGTGGTAGTTAGGAGTCTGGGGTTTTTGGTGGCTTTCTTGTCTAGAAAGTTCTAGAAAAATCAAGCCAGACAGAGTACAAGCAAAAGCAAGGGAGAGGGACAGATCCCTGGTGACACAGCTAGAGCCCCTGAATACGACCATCAATACACCAGACACAGAGGATAGGAAATGTGGACAGAGAACAACAGCATTATTGAAAGCCCTGGGTTTCTTTTTTCAGAAGTCATACTTCTGGACTCTAGTTACACGACTTAATAAATTCTTTTTGTTTAAATTCAGATTGAGTGTCTGCATCGTGCAGTTAAAGAGTGCTATGAGGAATTTAAGTTAATCTATAATAACTTGATTAAGATGATTAAATCCAGAGTCATACAACAGATACAATGTAGACATGACAAGCAGCACCTGGAGGAAGGCAGACAGGAGAGTGTCTCTGTACTGAATGGTGATACAAGTGATACAAAGTACCCCATCATAAAAAGTGTGTAAGGAAGATCCTCTCCCAGCTAGTTTAGCAGTACTGAGTATCTGTGAAGCCAAAATAAATTGGTTTAGTGTCCTCAAATAAGAGATATTTAGAGCTTTGAAAATAGTGAAAGTATTCAAGGTGTGAATGATGTTTTGTGATACAAGGAAGAAAGTTTTCATGTCGAGTTACCTCCATCTCCACTACCTGCACCCTCCTATTGGTTCATGTCTTCCAGAGAACTGAAAATCCTGAACCCGTGGGACAAGTTGCAATATTTCAATTATTTTATTTTGAGAAATGGAGGTTTTTAAAAATCATAGTAAGAAAAAATGAGAAATTGCTCATAGTTATGAAAAATACAAGTGGAATACTTGGGAAAATCCATGTTAATTTACCCATTTCTCTGAGCATTCGCATATATGAAATAGTAATATAGAGTTAAATAGAGCTTTTTATCTCCTTTTTAAAAATATTTTACTAGGAATAACAAATTTAGAATAACAAATCATTAAGTTTTAAAAATTCCAATAATCAAGTTGTAAGAAACCTTGTAATCCCAACAATAAAGTTGAATTAGTTCATCACCAAAGAGCCATAGAAAAACATACTAAAGTGTTTTGTGACAGTATATTCAAAATCAAGATTTAAATCTTTTCATTACTGTAAAGGAATTAAGAACCAGCATAAACAAAAGGTTTTACATTTAAGAGCATTATGATAAACACCTTTTAACAGGTATGAGGTCATTCTTACCAAATATTAAAAACTATGGTCAAACTTAAGTTTGGCGTATCTTAATTACTGGACATCTTTTATTCTTAATGTAGTTTTGAAAACTGTAACATACTATGAAATGTGTAGCTATTATAGATAATATAAATGCGTTTATTTGTTATCAATGGTAGTTTTATTTTATTATGTATAATTCAAGAAATAGAAAAGGTATTTCTTTAGCTAAAAAACATGTTCTATGTTTAATAATGCCATGCTTCTTGGAGATTAAGTAGTCTAACTATATACAGATTTAGTGTAAATATATTAAAATAGAAGAATCTCTTTAAAATCTTTTATGAAAAATATGCATTGTAGTTAAATAATTCAGTTGAGTAGTGAAACATGTCAGTATCTTTGCAAAAAAATAAGTTCATCTAATTTAAATATAAACTTGTAAGTGGTTAGGTTTTTTAAACTGTACCACTAAGAATTTTAATTTTAGAGACCTATGGACATTCCCAAAAATTTTTTTGAAAAATTAATATGCCTGTGGAAAATACACCTGAAATAAATTCTTAACTTCAGTAGATAGACTATGATGTTCAAATTTCCAGAATAAGATATAGAATTTGTTGTTACACAATAATGATAAATATACTCTTTAAACAACATTGATGAGTTTCATGGATTTTTGTTTTTAGTTCTTATATATTTTTATACACATATATACATACATACATACATACATACATACATACTTCTGTGTTTGTGTATGTGTGTATGCATTTTCTTCTCATAAAGTAAGGTGCTGAACTAAGACAGCTTAGAAGTGACCAGTCTTTGCTAAAAGGATAGTCTAGGAACATTTAATTCTTCGTGTTTCCCAAACTAAGATTACTAGATCCACTTTATGGTGTTATTAAAGACTATTTAAAGCATATGAAGGACTACTTAATATTTTATCAAAACATCGTCCAATTTGCTTATTAAAATGTCTGTGCCACTGTACATTTCCACAGCTTGAGAGACACAATAACTTATTAAGATTAAACTCTTAACATATACTAGGAACTGCGCTGAGCACATTAAGCTTATTTAAATCATCATTAATCACTCTAGGAAGTAGGTGCTATTGATATTTTCAATTTGCTGTAAGAAAATGGAGACTTGCCCAGGGCTGGCAATCAGAGACATAATGGCAATGTCTCAGGTCTGTCTGCCTCAGACCCAGGCTCTCAACCAACATACCATATTGCTTTATTTTGGTCAATTCAATAGGCAGAAAAAATAAAATAATGTATTTTATTCACATTCTCTCATGATTTTTTCAAACATTTGTTTTTCCTCCTTTGTGAACTGTTTTCTGACACTAATGTGGGAAGCAAAGGCAGAAGAAAAACAATTATGAAATTACTATTTACAGCCCTTTGACAGGTCCTTGAAACAGGCACAGTGACCTTCTCCTATGGACCCAACTGCCTGGGTCTCAGAAATCCAGGGTCAACACTTTGCTGAGCGCAGAAGTCAATCTTAGCCCAACCCTCTGCCTACCTTAACATAAAAATTCCTTTGGAAACTTATCTCTACCCCTCAAGATACCTGTTGGCAATCATCTTCCAAGCGTACCCCCTACTGATATACAGCTGAAGGGCCTCATTGAGTAAGGGACAGGCAGGGCTAGGTAGGGAAAGATAGGTAGGGGGCTTCACGGTCACGCTCCCAGAAATCCCAGAAATGCTGAGGCCTAACAAAATCAGAGATAAGGGAACCAACCAGACCACTCTGCCTTGGGCATGGGAGGGGGGGTCTTTTTAGGCAGTCACCTTGGGACCAACAAAAAATAATCAGACCCAAAGAAGAAGCGATCAAATGTGTTATCAGCTGTCCTTACCCCGATGAAGACATCACAAGAATGTTAAGGCCACAAGCCCTCTGGTCAGTTCTAACTAAAGAACTGTCAGTGGAGACCCACGTTGGCAGCCCTGTCAGGACCCCACTCACTCCTGAGAGTGTTTTCTGTATCCTTGCTTAAAAGCTCTATCACTCTATTCACTCTCATTTACCCGCAAGATTTCATTTTCCACTCTGTGAGACAACTTGACTTTCCCACTTCAGTATCATCCCTTCTTTATTTTTTAATTTGAATACTAACACTTTTCATGTTGTTTTGAGTTCTTTTAAAGATTTTATTTATTTTTTTGTTTATTAGACAGAGAGAAACACAGCCAGAGAGGGAACACAAGCAAGGGGAGTGAAAGAGGGAGAAGTAGGCTTCCCGCCAAGCAGGGAGCCCGATGTGGGACTCGATCCCGGGTCTCCGGGATCATGACCTGAGCCGAAGGCAGTCGCTTAACCAATTCAGCCACCCAGGCGCCCCTTGAGTTCTTATATATTGTCTAAGCCATTGTATTTTGCTCAATTTTTATTTTTGTGTCCTATAATGAATTCTTTCTTAAATAGTAAAAACTAGAGAATTTTTTTCAGAATAGAATTTGTAAAAGATCATCTAGATTAATTCCCTCATGTAGTATTTGAGGAGAATCGAGGTCAAACACTGTTAATTGCTAATCTCTTGAGTATAACCTGGAAGGCAGCAGGTGAGAAATATACTATGTTAATATTATATAATATCAGAATAGATTTGAACTTCCAAAATTATTTATTTTATTAGAGTCATTATTTGAATTAAACCACTTTTTTACTTTTTTGGAAGATTTGCTTAGAAATGAAATGTGTGGTGGAGCTCCTGGGGTAAGCTGCAGACTTGGTTTCTACACAGGTCCTGATCTCAGGGCCCCTGGATGGAGGTGGGGCCCTGGGCTCAGCAGGGAATCTGCGTGTGGATTCTCTCTCTCCTTCCCTCTCTGCGCCTCCCCCTGCTGTCGCATGTGCATTCTCTCTCTCTCTCTCTCTCTCAAATAAATAAATAAATAAATAAATAAATAAATAAATAAATAAATAAATAATTCTAAAAAAGGAATTCAAATGTGTGCCGATCTTGTTTAACTAAAACATAAAAAGATCTAAAAAAATATATGCATAAGTGTTATAAAATATGCAGAGATGGGGATGCCTGGGTAGCTCAGTCCTTAAGCGTCTGCCTTAGGCTCGGGTCATGATCGAGCCCGCATTGCTTGGCGGGAAGCCTGTTTCTCCCTCTCTCATTTCCCCTGCTTGTGTTCGATCTCTAGCTGTGTTTCTCTCTGTCAAATAAATAAATAAAATCTTTTAAAAAATATATGCAGGGATGTAGTGTATCTGCTTGACTTTCTTTTCAGTGTTCCTTAGATCCTGGAAAATAAATACAACTGAGTAAAAAATCCACCAGGCTTTTCTTGGCTTTCTCTACCTCATTCCTATTTTGGAAAAAATCTTAACCTTAATCCAAATAGATGGCCAAGGACTGAGTATTACATTTGCTTTGATCTTGGTCCTGCTGTGAACTTAGATTTTGCTTTTTTCTCTGCTAGATGAAAGTGAGGAATAAATGATTGGCAAAGTGATTCCCAAGGAGGAAATTCAAACATTTGCCAAAAGCCAAAGATAATTTTATTTCACGCTATGCCTTTCCCATTTGTTGTTTATAAGCATACATGTTTATGATCTAGGATTTGTTCTATCCCACAAGATAGCCTATGATTTTGTTAAGTTTTCTTTATAGAAACCTTTGTCCATGTGAAGGCAAAAGAGGATGACATAAGCAAAGTATGCTTTCAAACAGCAGCAAAAATTATCACACTCTTTATTCCTGTTTTTGCTTAAAAGAGATGGCATGAGTCATTATGGAAAACAACTACTCTTATTACTGCTATTATCCCACACCCCTTCCCACACTACTACAAACACACACACACACACCAAGAATTCAGCCCCCCAAATATGAGGGGGAGATGGATTTATTTATAACAATGTAATATTAACATTTTCTGGAAAATACAGTAAACTGTATGAAAGACATTCAAATTGGGGGAGTAAAGCACTCTAAAATATTTTTTCTTTATAATTATTTGATTCAACAGACAATAGTGATAACAGAAACCATTGGAGCTGCATGTTAACGTAAGATAAAAAAAAAATGTCTTGTAAAAAGTGACAGGTTTTTGTTTCCACACTAAACGGCTTCAGTTATATCAAACTCATTACATGGAAAAATGCTTTTCGACAGCATCCGTGGCCATCTGTAAAGATAATCTCTCATTGCCAAATGGGCTTCGGGCTGCTTCCTAATTTACTTTTCGGTCAGTTTGTTACTTGATGTTATACATACTAATGTCCTAGGCTAATCTGACTTCACTTCCAAACCCTCACCATGCCTGTGTTTCAATTTTCCTGTCCCTTTTCTATGACCCTCCAAAATCACTAAAATCAACCACTTCTACTGTTAGGAGAAAAGCATACTATAGAAAATATGGTGCCCGTAACTCAGATGCCTGAAACGTGTTTGTTTTCCAGCCCATACTCCTAGAGCCAACTCTAAATTCAGGGCTTCTTCCAACAGCTATTCAGTAGAGAGAGAACCACGCCTAGTTAGGTTGCCTAGGCAACCGTTTGGTGCAAAATCTGCAGTTAAATTTTTTTCTTTCATGTTCTATTTTTCCAGACCTGGCTAATTCCCCCCCCTCCTTATTTTCCAATATCTATTCCTCCTCACATTTCTCTTTCTATGTTATCTTTAGTATTTCTTCTCCTCTTGCTTTTTTCTCTTAGTCATTTCTTCTACTAATTACCCAAACTTTCTTTCCCTTAGGAAAGAGACCAAAACAAATACTTGCCTTTAACGTTGGCCTGTCAACGGCCATCTGGTTACTATTTTGCTCCTGTTTAGAAAATCAACTGTAGACCTTTCGTAAATATGGAAATTCTGCTCACTTCCACTCAAAATCAACTGTAGACCTTTCGTAAATTTGGAAATTCTGCTCACTTCCCCTAACCCTTAATTGTAGGCCTTTCGTAAATGTGGAAATTCCACTCACTTACCCTACCAGAGCATGGCTGAGTATGAGCTCATTAAAATGTGGAAGTCTGGGTGATAGAGAAAACAGTGGTTCGGACTCTAATTTCCACATCCATCCACTTTCTCTGAAGGCATTCGAAGTGCTGTTTCTTAAGCAACACCAAAACAAAAAGTGAAGAGCCTTTGATTTGCGGAAAGATTGCTTTTGTTAGCAGATTGCTAGCTAGGGAGAGTTAGATTGCTAACAATTAGATTAAGTGTGGTGGGAGGGGATATGTGGAGACCTAGCAGTTGTTTGTATGGACTGAAGTTTCTGTTTTTCTTTCTTTCTTTCTTTCTTTCTTTCTTTCTTTCTTTCTTTCTTTCTTTCTTTCTTTCTTTCTCTCTCTCTCTCTCTCTCTCTCTCTCTCTTTCTTTCTTTCTTTCTTTCTTTCTTTCTTTCTTTCTTTCTGTTTGATAACTTTCATCTTATTGCTTCCCTACTCAAAACAACAAACAAAAAACGCCTCTTCAAGTAAGTTGCTATTGCCTACAGGGTAGGGTCCAGGTGCCTTGGCCTGCCTTTCCCAAGTCTGCAGAATGTTTCAAATCTCATTTCCAGTCTTATTTCCTGTATCTCCCACTACTCTCTGCACCTTAGTGCCAACCACACCAGCCCATATCTCTCCAAATGCGCCATGCACATGCATCTCTGTCTCCTCTCAGCCTTTGGTCATAACTGAAATGCTCTTCTCATTCCACCAATTGCATTGTCCCTCATTTGCAGCTGGGCACGTATTCAGGGAGGCAGGACATATTCTGAGAAGAGCATCCAGAAAGGCAGCCAGCGAGGTTTTCCCTCCTTTCTTTTCTGACTGTTGTTGCCAAAGACCTCAAATTCCAAAGCCATCTAAGAATAAGGACCAGAAGAGGTGAGGAGTCATAGATTATTTCAAGGGGTGAAAGTCTTAAGAGAAGAAGAATGAAGAATGTCCTTATGGTCACGGGCCACTCAGATGAGGTGGCTCCTCCCAAGTGTGACATGGTGTTACGCCATGTCTAGAGGACTTCTAAATAACTTTGTTCTATGTATAAGAAAACCGAAATTCCAAGAAATAAAGAATGCTTTTATTTGAAAAGAACCTACCAATGAAAAAGAACCTTTCTCTTTTGGATTTTCTGCCCCTCTTGGTGACAGACACATCTACCCCATGGTCCTCACTTTCTGCTAGGAGGTGAAGTAACTGCAAAGCTATCTCCTTGGGTCTACAGCCTCTGATGAACAACCTCCCCCCAGCAAACTCTCACAGTATCTCCTGAGCAACCATCTGCATCCATTGCTGCAAGGAAGCAGCTGTTCTCACTGACAGAGTTGGGCCGTTCATTTCGTCACTTACCAGTGAAGGAACAAACATTTGGGGAGGGGACCCAAGGCCATATTGGATGTGGGGGGCAAAGGGAAGACTGGTAGGAAGATGGCATGCATGGAGGGCAGGCTGGAGGTGGGAAGAAGGTAGGCTTCTAGGAAGTTGTCCCAGAACCTGGGTGGGAAAGTAGCACTCTCTCAACAGGCAGTGCTCAGCAGAGGAGATTAGGGTTTCTAGCTCCCTCTGTTGAGGGTCAGTTTTGGAAAACCTCAGTGGTGGCAAGAAGCATGAAAAGAAGAACCTCATCCCCAGGTATAGACCAAAACTACTAAAGAGGGGCAATGGAACTCCAGGGCAGGCTGGAAGCAGCAGCATCAGGGAGGTAAGTGAACTCCAGGGGAAAGGAGCTCAGGGCTCAATTGTGCAACTGCTGAGCATTCCTGAAATGGACTTTGTTTTAAAATCTTTCTTTTAAGCATGCCCTTGACTTTAATCACTACCTTAAACATTTTACTGGCCTGTGCCTCAGTTTCTTCAGTTGTAAAATGGGGACGATAATGACTATATCAGGGTGATGAAATTAAGAGAGTGTCTGTGGGCAAAAAGTACCTGGCATATAGTAAACACCGAGTTTTCGCTCCTTTGAGAAGATGATGTAAGTTAGTGGTTACAAGCACAGATTCTGTTTCCCATCTGCTTTTGTTTGAACCTTGGCTTTGCCATTTACTAGTGTGATCTTGGGCAAGGACTTCTCTGGCCTGTTTTTTCATATGTTGTGCTCTTAAGAGAAGTAAATGAGCCCACATAAAGCCCTGGTAACTGTCTTTAATGTACTGAAGTGTTAACTGTTAATTCATATTAATCAGTGTCTCTCCCTTTCCCTCCCTACTCACCTACATGTGGCGTGCCACTGAATCTGGAATTTGTGTCCAGTGACAACATGCCAGAGATTCCAAAAAGCTGTGCTCAGGGCCTCTTACCCCCAGCAGGGATCTTGCCAAGACTGCTTGGCCAGCATCCCCTTTGTGCCCTCAACTTTCCCACACAACGCGCAATGGTAGTTATGGGAAAAGGTTTCCCTGCTTCCCTTCCCGCCCTTGGGAGACCAGGAATAATCACTTAGTTAACCCACATTCTATTTTCATGAGACCCATCTTTCTCCTAACTGGAAGAGAAACTCTGAAGTGACGGAAGATATTTTTAATTACATCAAGAACAAAGACACATATTCATAGGCCATTTACGTGGTTGGGCTCAAGCTGCCAGGGGCTTTTCAAAGTCTCAAAGTTACAACTGAAAATAGTACTTTTAAGTTTAAAAAAGTCAAAGGCCAATTCTGAATCTAAGACTGTAGAGAATTCAGAACTGCTTTTAACTCGATTTTAATGAATAAGACATTTGTGCATAACCATCTTAAATTTTAAAAAAGAAAGCCATCCAGTCAATACTGTTGTACAGAAAAAAAGAATTCTTTGTTGCATGGAAGAAAAAGTTGTAGCCTTATTTCTAAGAAGTATTTTTGAGATGTATTAGAGCACCCTCTTTTGGTACCGAAGAACATAGGGTGTCCTAAAAATTCAATAACCAGAGCTTAGCACACTTTCTTAGCCCATAATTTCCTTTCTAAACTATCTCAGGAAAAAATGTGTCTGAAATACTGTAATTTTTGTTTTTATTGTTTTATTTGTTTTTTTCAATAATTCTGAACAACACACAAAGCAGAAATGGTAAAACCAAACAAATCAAAACAAAAACTGGAAACCTTAGGAAAACAGATTAAATTTGACGCAGGTGAAATTAGTAAGAACTGTGGTGCTGGCGCCCTCTAGTGTCAGTTTTGAGTAATTCTTGCACTTGAACAAATCATTTACCCCAAAGAATATAAGTTAATTTAGGTCACAATTCATCAACCAAATTTAGATTCATTGACTGACATCTCCCTTTTCTTTTTCATTGTTCTCCACAATATTTATGATGCCAAATAGCGGAAATATTTTAAAAGCAAATTTTTTTCCATTAAGAGAAATCCAATTTAGGTTAAAATTTTATATAAATTTTATTTGTATGTCTAATATGCCTAAAGTACCATGAGATCCTTCAAAGAATTATTAAAGTACATTTCATACCCTATAAGACGGGGAAAGACTTTTTTTCTAGTTTCTTGCTCTGAGAATGTTTCCCTGAGGCCGCCATAGCGATTCCCACCTGGTGCTTCATGAAGAGACTTCGCCATCAGCGCCGCCAAATGTTATTCAACCCTCAAAACAGATCTACATGGATCAAAGGCGAACATTTCATTTGCCTGTGTGGCCCTACCTTTAAGGTATTTATGATAGATAATATTAATATATTAAGATAGTTCATGACAGATTATTTTTGGGATTCCCACAGATTATCAATGAGCCCTTTCCAGTCAGAGGCAGCCCCAGGACAAATGTGAAGTGAGTCAGGTTTGGGTCTCCTCTTTTCAGGGCAGCCTGTATGCCTCTGCTTCATTTCCAGGGTATTACCTCCCACTCAAAAGAGCCATAATAAGCTCCTCACCAATTTCTGTCCCTAAGAATCCTGTAAATTAATACGAATTAAAGGACAATTGCACTTGCCATATAAGATCTCTTCTGGAGTAAGGTAAAATATAAATGAATGAATGAATAAATGCCAAGTAAAATTCCTGTTGCTAAGGCATAAACGTCCCATGACGGCTAAGGCGCTATGCTGCCTATATACAACTTCTCCGTATTTTTAGGACTCCTGAGTGGAATTCAGAATTTAATAAGACTGGCAGATGAGACGGTTTGAATAGAGGGCCTTGTTGCGTCAGAGACGCAGAGCACATCCTGGCTCTAAGAGCCTCATCCCAGGTCACTGTTGCTACTTTCTTACTCTTGTGAATTTCCAAAGGCACTTCCTGAATCCGTTTTCTCCATCTGCAAAATGAGTAACATTAGCACCTATTTTGGATGATCATTATCTGAAACTTCAGAGAATCTACTATGGTTCTTAGTAAGCACCACTCAAGAATGGCTACACAATAATAATTGTTATTAGTATGTAATATATATTCATACTATTATCGTGATTCCTATTGGTAGGTGCCCAATAAGAAATCTGTCCTAGAATTTTAATGGGAAGCAACATCTTTCCAGCCTTTTGTCTGAGCGAATGCTTCCATTTTTAAATAGCTGCAGATTCTCAATGTTAATAGGAATTATTGTCAATAACTCTGAAAAAAATGGAATCCACTCTGATTAATTAGTCCTGGTTTTAGCTAAAGAGGTGCTGCTCGTGGAAAGAAAAGAGAGCAAAGGAATATGAGGAAAATGTACTTTGGCAAATAACAGAAAGAACAGATATGCACCTTAAGTTTCTGCCACTCTTTATGCTCAGGCAATTAATAATAATTTTAATAATAATAACAGATGTTCTATGTATCAGGCAATTTCTTTAGCACTCTACTAGTATCCATGTATTTGATTTGCATAATTCACCATTTTACGCATTGAAGAAATTGAAGCACAGAGACAAAAATAACAAAGTCATGACAGCAATTGGCAGAATTGTAATTTGAATTTGAGGTGTCGGATAAGGCAATAGGCTAGTGTGCTTTGGTAACTCTTTCTCTCTCTCTCTCTCTCTCTCTCTCTCTCTCTCTCTCTCTGTCTCTCTCTCTCCCTCCCCCTCCCTCACCATCATCTACCCAAACTGGCCAAAGCCAACTGAGCTAGCAAAACTGAGGCTAATGTACCATTTCCTTTTGCAAATAGGACACTTTGTTCTATAGTCACTCACATTTTAAACAGTTCCAACTTTCCAGCCCAGATTACAAAACAATCTTTTGGTACATGACATAGAATTTTTTGTTGTTGTTCTTGTTGTTCTGCTTTCTCTTCCTTTATAGTCAAATTTCCAAATAACCACTTTTTGGCTTTCTCATTCCCTCTTGTCCTAGTTTATCTGACAGTATTAAGACTTTATAGCTATTGACTAAAGCAAGTGGATAATAAATAGACAATGGCAAAAGTGGGCTTGGAGACTTTAATAAGCCCCAACTAGATAGTTTTGTTGACACTGTCTTTGACAAAACAGCAAAGGTTGTCCCAAAAGAACCTGATTATTTCAAAAAGTTGGTAGGCAAATTCAATTTTGCCTTTAAACTACAACTTGACCTCTCATTCTCCTTTGTCTGGAGTCCATCTTAGAAAAAAAGAAATAAATAAAAATAATAAAAAATAATAAATCCTTTCATTAGTAAATATTCAATAGGACTGATACCTTCTGTACCACAAAATACTTATCAATATGTATATAATGGGACATATAGGTGTGCACTGTGATGAATAAGTGACTTAAGGTATACATCTGGAACATGTGTCATTACCAGCAATAATGAAGAAGGACATGACTTCATTTCTCCTCTTCTAATTCTAAATGAGAAATAAATATCCTATAATACTATGACCCAACAGTTGTTAATTTTTTTTCTTCTACATTTTCATGGAACAACTTACTCATCTGAATACTCAAAATTCTGTTTGGTTTTAGTAACTGTCATAAAACATTAGTGAGGTGACTCATTGTTAAAGGATAATACTCATCACCTGTCAGCAGCTCACTAGCATGTCTGAATTGGCACTAATGTGGTAATTACTATGAATCATTAATTTCCATTGTACTGTTTTCTCCCAGCACCAAGAATTGGGGATGTTTGTAAAATCCCACAAGAAGGTAGAAAATAGCCAAATTAACAAGTTCAGCTGCCCACTACTTCTACTACCAGAGAATAATGGCAAAGCATCTGGAATAAAAATGATGATGATGGTAGCCAATATTTATTGAGTAAATATTCTTTGCCAGGCATTCGTCAAGTGTTTTACATATATTATCTCATTTACGACTTGTACTCAACTGTACAATGACAACGCATGTACTATTCTTAATACCATTCTACAGAGGATAAAGCTGAGACTTGGAAATGATGTAAATTGCCCAAGATCATGCAGCTAATGAGTAGCAGAGCTAGAACTTAAGCTCAAGTCATATGGATCCAAACTTCACATGCTTATAATAAAACGCAATACCAACTAACCCAAAGTAAAAATGGGCAGAAGACACGGATAAATATTCTTCCAGAAGAAGGCATACAGATGGCCAACAGACATGAAAAGATGCTCAACATCACTCATCATCAGGGAAATACAAAGCAAAACTACAATGAGATAGCACCTCACACTGGTCAGAATGGCTAAAATCAACAATATGAGGAACAACAGGTGTTGGTGAAGATGTGGAGAAAGGGGAATCCTCCTGCACTGTTAGGAATGCAAGCTGGTGCAGCCATTGTAGAAAACCGAAAGAGGTTCCTCAAAAAGTTAAAAATAGAACTGCCCTATGATCCACAAATTGCACTAATATGTATTTACCCAAAGGATACACAAAGTACTAATTCAAAGGGATACATGCACCTCAATGCTTATAACAGCATTATCTATAATAGCCACATTATGGAAACAGCCAAAGTTTCCATCAACTGATGAATAGAAATATATACAAAATGGAATGTTTCTGAGCCATAAAAATGAAATCTTGCCACTTGCAATGATATGGATGGAGCTATAGAGTATTAGGCTAAGCAAAATAAGTCAAAGAAAGAAAAATACTGTATTATTTTACTCATATGCAGAATTTAAGAAACAAAACAAATGAGCAAAGAGAAAAAGAGAGAGAAGGATGCAAACCAAGAAAGACTCTTAGATATAGAGAACGACTGATGGTTACCAGAGGGGTGGTGGGTGTGGGATGGATAGAATAGATCATGGGGATGAAGGAAGGCACTTTTCATGAGCAAAGGGTATTGTATGGAATCACTGAATCACTATATGGTACACCAGAAACTAATACTACACTGTATACTAACTAACTAGAATTTAAATTAAAAAAACAATGAGACAGAAAACAACAATTATTTCAGAAAATAAGCCTTTATAAATGTAAGAAAACAGGGAGCTATGAAGACTTGATTTGATGTTGGCCATCATGTTTTTATAATGAATCCAATATGTATAATTCCTTCGTGTAGATCAAAAAAGAAATTATTGTATAAATACTAAACATTTGGACAATAGGAATGACCTGACAATTTGTAGACAATGAAGTACTAATGCTTAATAAAAAAAAGTCCAAGTGCTTAACAGTTTACTCCAGGGTTTCTCAAGTTCAGCACTAGGAACACACGTAGTCAGATAATTCTTTGCCGAGAGTGTCTTCCCCATGAATTGAAGGATGCTTGGTACTTAAGCAGCATCCCTAGTCTCTGTCCACTAAACGGCAGTAGTGCTTTCTCTTCCCAGCCCCCACCCTAGTTGGGGCAAGCAAAAATGTGTCCAGTTATTGCCAGATGTCCTTTATGAGGCCAAATTGTCACTCTCCTGCAAGTTATAAACTATTGTTCTACTCTAATACTCTTTATACTGTTTATGCAATAGCATGTCATTCAATAACTCTCTGAAATATAGTTTTAATGTGTAATACATTTTATTGAACTATTAATTTAGATCTCCTATAAAAATTGTATTTGAGAAAACAACTGGGTTCTTTGATATCTGGCGTATGTAAGATATTGTTAGACTTTGTCAATGAAGTAATACATAGGAGGTGATTTCTACTGTAAAGTTTATTAAATTACTTTTTAAAAATACGTTGCCATTTTTCAGCTGGTATACCAGAGAAGATAAAATTAAGAAGACTTGTATCAGTAACAAGTTTCTTGAACAGCAAAGAGTTTATTTGATAACTGTATATAGACATGGCCTAAATCAACAATCAAATAAAATAAAACAGCATGCATATACATCTGAAAATGAAAATAAATTCATTAGTCCATTTTTTAAAAATACAGAATTTTACTATTTCCTAAAATGTCTAATCAAAATTTACTAAAACTTTGGTTTTTTGTTCCTTTTAAAATATATCCTTAAATATATATTAAAAGCAAGTATTTTGCTATTTCTACCTACAACATTCACTAAATATTCATGTATTATGTTAGCTACTTTAGGAAAGATATAAAAATTAAGGTCTGCATTCCTGAGGAAATAATTTTAGAAACAAGTCATAATACACAAAAGCCCTAAAAATAAAAAAGACATTATAAAGCAAAAAGTAAAGTGTTCTGTATAATTAATATTAAAGAAAAACATATGCACACACATACACGAAAGTTAAGGAAGATAGCGAAATTCATTTAATAGGCATGTTCCATATAAACAATTTGTCATAAATTCTGTATTCTAAGAGTTGACATGAAAAATCACAGTATGCATAGACTAGAAGCATCAAACAAAAACAGAGAGATATTTAGGTTGTCAAATTTTTGCAAGTTTTCCAAATCCTTTTAGGGTTTGGTGGAAAATGGTGCATTTCTGGTTAAAAACAAATATTCTCTATGTGTTTTGACCAGTATTCCTTCCTATCAAAAAAACATAATGTCCTACAAATTCCATAAAATTTTAAATGAATGGGTGTTTGCTTTATAGTTACCAAGAAACAGGTTATCTATTACCATAAAAATGGAATTAAAAACACATTTAGCTAAGTAAATCCAAAAAAGAGAAGTAGATTTTATTGGGTTTATAGATAATGATACCTATTTAAGTGACCATACATTCTTAACCTTTTTCTTGGGTGCAATTTGGAAGTAATTTGTTTTTTAATAACCTACATTGAACATCATGGTTGCATTCCAAGTGAGTAGCATCACAACAAAATTGTCTAATACACACATGTTGCTTAGGGCTGCAACGTTACCATAGTTACTAACAGATCAAACATCTCAGGAAAGCAGAGCCACTAAGTCTTTCAGTGTACAGAAATCTGATAGTTTTTAAGCCTTCATTTTTCTTCTTTCTTTGGCTTTTCCAATTGCCTTTGTGTTGTTTCTTCATTTTTCTTTTGTACATCTAAAAAAATAAATAATTTCATTCACTTATAGAACATAGGGAAATAAAAAAAAGAATATAGTGAAATATGTTTCACATTATACTGCAATGAAACATTTGGGATTTTCTTTATGCACCTTAATCATTTTCTCCTTGATTCAGACACGCTTTGCCCTCAATCTCGATATGGACACTACACGAAGAAAAGAAATACGGGCCATTTGGGGAATCTATATTCTCCTAGTTACCTTGCTCCCTATTCTCCAGAAGTATTACATGCCAGGCAGTCTCCTGAAGTATTATTATAATCTCCACTTATAGACAGGTCCATCAAACACAAACAGGTTAAGTACTTCCTCCAAGTCACATACTTAGTAAGTGCCGAGACACAATTTGGACTTCGCCAAGTGGTTCCACAGCCCCACCCCCTTAATAATCTCCCCAAAGTGCATCACACTGTCTCTGACTTCCTCCCACTTTCTGCCTCCACTGCTCTTAGGAGATGATCTGACTTTCTATTTCATAGGGGTAAAAATATCAAAGCCATCAGATAGATGCTCCCTCGACTTTCTGCCACCAAACCTCTAAAACCCATCGTCTGTACTTATTCCTACTACCCTTCCTCCTATTACAATGGAAAAGGTGCTCCTCAGAACCAGCTACACAATTTATGGGAACCCAGTGCAAAGTGAAAATACAGCACCCCTTGTTCAAAAAATATGGAAAACTTCCAGACAGCAACAGTGGGGGCATGACACCAAAAGCGAATCTCTTCTGAGCCCAGGGCCCTGCGCAACCACATTCACCCACACCTTCAGAGCTGCTGGTCCTGGTGCTGCTCAGACTTTCCAGGTCTATTCCTTCATGATCGGGAATCCTATCCATTTCTGCCTCATCAGGGGGCTGCCTCTAACAGTCATCCCCCACCTCCTTTTCACCTTACTTTCCCTTTCTCCTGACTCCTCATTTCCTCATGTCACTATTAACTTCACACTAACAAAGGCCTTCTTTCAAGCACAATTCTTCCACATACTGTCTTGTCTTATACCCTTTAAAATGTATCATCTTTTGCTGTCTCTGTTTTAAATGAAAACCATTAAGTTTATACTGCATCTCCAAAAGTGCTTACTGAAATCATCACTGGCATCTCTGAAGTTAAATCTGATGGACTCTATTCAGTTCCTCAACTTTCACTCAGGAAATATGTATTAAGCACGTATTATGTACCAAGCAGTGAAAAAAAAAAACTCCAGCTCTCAGGAGACTTCTAATGAGGGATATAGGGAAAAACAGAACAGGTAAAATGTGCGGCATGTGAGGCATCCTAAGTGCTATGGAGGAAATTAAAGAATAGGAGGTATCAAGAAGTCTTGCGGCCTGGAGGTTACGGTTTTAGATAGGACTGGCTGGGGAGAAGGGGCATGCGTGTGAAGTCCTGAGAAGAGGAGGGGTGAGCTACGCTGGGAGCAGAGAGAGAGAGACTCCCAAGCAGAGGGAACAGCAAGGTCGAGGCATCAATGTGCAGGAAGGAACTGCAAGTGGAACAGAAGGCAGAAAAAAGATTGGAAGATGCAGTCAGAGAAGTACCGAGAGACCAGATATTTCAGCTGAAAAATGGCAGCTATTTGGACAAATGTGAAAGTAGTGCTGAGAATTTTCACTACAGATTAGCTATAAAGTTGAGAGAAAGAGGAGAGACAAGGATAATTCCAAGCTACTGGAAGTGTGAAACTGCCATTCACCAATATGGAGAAGAGACAGGAAGAGCAGATGTCAGGGAGAATATCTGGAGTTCTCCTTATTACCCATACAGTTTGAGATTCCTGTTAGATAGCCAGGCAGAGAGGTCAACGAGGCAGATGGATTTATGAGTCAGAGGAACAAATCTGTGAGTGATCAGGAAGATGATATTATCCCAGTGAAATAGAATGAAATCTCAAGAGGAGAGAATGCTGATAGGGAAGAGGTCAAAAGACTGAGTTCTGGTACCATCCAATTCATTAAAAGACAGGGGACATAAAGAAACAACAGCAGGGGGAAGAACAGTCAGTGAAGTAGGAGGAAAACCAGGCAAGTAGAGCATCCAGGAAACCAAGGGAAGACCAGTTTTGAGGCAAAGACGGCATGACCCACCAAGACACAGGTGCCATGAGATAACGTAGGGTGGAGACTAACAATGGGTCACTGATTTCATCAGAGATAATGTCATCTGTGGTCTTGAAATAGAGGGGTGGTTGGTGTGGTGAGGATCAGAGAAAGAGAGAGACTTTCTCTGAGAGAAAGAAAGAGGATTTGGAGACATTCCATTCTAAGAGCTTTTTACTAGCTGCTCTTTCTGCAAAGACCATGCTTACCTCTGGTATTTGCATGCCTGCTGTTTCTTTCAGTTGTAATTCAAAACACACCATCATCATTCAGGTTTCAGTTAGGGCTGCCCTAATTTCTCAGTCCAAAGCCATGTTCTAACTCTACCACAACACCCTACTTAATTCACTGATAGAACATATCACTGTTGACATATATTTACTTGTTGATAATTTTACTTTCCCACTGGAGATATAAGATCCATGACAGCAAGACCTTGTCTGTCTGCCTTCCCTCTGAGATCAGGAACAAGACAAGGATGCCCACTCTCACCACTACTGTTCAACATAGTGTTAGAAGTCCTAGCAACAGCAATCAGACAACAGAAAAAAATAAAAGGTATCCAGCTTGGCAAAGAAGAAGTCAAACTCTCTCTCTTTGCAGATGACATGATACTCTATGTGGAAAACCCAAAAGACTCTACCCCCAAACTACTAGAACTCATACAACAATTTGGTAACGTGGCAGGATACAAAATCAATGCACAGAGATCAGTTGCATTCTTATACACTAACAATGAAAATATAGAAAGGGAAATCAGAGAATCGATTCCATTTACTATAGCACCAAAAACTATAAGATACTTAGGAATAAACCTAACCAAAGAAGTCAAGGATCTGTACTTGAGGAACTACAGAACACTCATGAAAGAAATTGAAAAAGACACAAAAAAATAGAAGAGCATTCCATGCTCATGGATTGGAAGAATAAACATTGTCAAAATGTCTATACTACCCCGAGCAATCTATACTTTCAATGCCATTCCAATCAAAATTCCACCAACATTCTTCAAAGTGTTGGAAGAAACAACCCTAAAATTCATATGGAACCAAAAAAAGACCCCGAATCGCTAAGGAATTGCTGAAGAAGAAAAACAAAGCTGGGGGCATCTTGTTACCTGACTTCAGGCTTTATTACAAAGCTGTGATTACCAAGACAGCATGGTACTGGCACAAAAACAGAGAAATAGACCAATAGAACAGAGTGGAGAGTCCAGATATGGACCCACAAATCTATGGGCAAATCATCATTGACAAAGCAGGAAAAAATATCCAGTGGAAAAAAGACAGTCTCTTCAATAAATGGTGCTGGGAAAATTGGACAGCTACATATAGAAGAATGAAACTAGACCATTCTCATACACCACACACAAAGGCAAACTCGAAATGGATGAAAGATCTCAATGTGAGGCAGGAATCCATCAAAATCCTAGAAAAAAATATAGGCAGTAACCTCTTTGACATCAGCCACAGCAACTTCTTTCAAGACACGTCTCCAAAGGCAAAGGAGAAAAAAGCGAAAATGAACTTCTGGGACTTCATCAAAATAAAAAGCTTCTGTACAGCAAAGGAAACAGTCAACAAAACAAAGAGGCAACCCACAGAATGGGAGAGGATATTTGCAAATGACACTACAGACAAAGGGCTGATATCCAAGATCTATAAAGAACTACTCAAACTCAACACCCAAAAAGAAGATGAACACATCAAA
>PITA01015478.1:0-30349 GCA_004023965.1 Spilogale gracilis
AGTGAGAGAGGGAGAAGCAGGCTTCCCGCCGAGCAGGGAGCCCGATGTGGGACTCGATCCCGGGTCTCCAGGATCATGACCTGAGCCGAAGGCAGTGGCCCAACCAACTGAGCCACCCAGGCGTCCCCACTATTTGTATTTCTGAGAAAATGTTCAAGAATGGAACAGAAGCCCCAACTTCATCCCGAACGATCTCTACTTGAATCTCCTCTGTGTCCAGTACAAGGAAACTGTGGAGTACAGCACAGCACACAGTCATGAACATGGACTCAGAGATGGAATCTTGACTCTGTCGTGTAATAGTGGTGTTACCTGGGGCAAGTCACCTAACCTTTCTAGTTTCCTCACCTATAAAATGGAATTGAGGGGAGGTGGCTGGGTGGTTCTGTCAGGTAAGCTTCCAAATCTTGGTTTTGGCTCAGATCATGATCTCAGCATTGTGAGACCAAGCCCTGAGTCAAGCTCCATGCTTAGTGTGAAGCCTGCTCAAGATTTTCTCTCTCCCTCTCTCTTTCCTCCCCTGCTTGCACTCTCTCTCTTTCAAAAAAAAAAAAAAAGGAAATGATAAAATCTACCTGAGAATGTTGCTTTGAGAAACCGAATAAAATAATATGTATAAGGCTCACAATCTACTCTTGATATCAAATAGCTATTATTATTATTATTAGTAGTATTATTATTATTATTTCCTAAGAAAGATATGTTAGGGTTCTTGCCTTTCATTTTAGTATCTTCTAGATTACAGTCAGATTATCCTTACTAGAGTGTGAGGAATTTGGAAATACCCTTTTTATGTGCAGGAACAGGCAACAGATATACTACTTCCAACATAAAGCTTCATTATAGTTTAAAAAAAAGAAAAAAAAAGAAAAATGATGACACTAAACACATGATATGTAAGAACTCATTTTTGAAAACCTAAAGGAGCAAATGGAACAAGCTGCGTAGGCATTCAAGCTGCAAGCAGAAGAGATCACCCCTCTCCCACCACTTCCTCCTCCTCTCTGCACCTGTCAGCTACAGGGTTGCACATCAGCCCTCCTTTCTCTGTAGGCAGATACTAAGAAATAGAATCTACTGGAAAGGACACTCCTCCATTGCAAATTAATGCATTTACACTATCATTTATGTTTCATTCCGTTATGAGCTTGATTAGTGCAAGTTGACTGCAAAAGAATTCTGGTTTATAGATCAAGTTTCCTGAAGGCAGAAACATCACTTTTTTATTGCTTTTTCCTGAAAACCAACAACTACCCCAGTGCTTAATATACTGCAAAATGCTGAACAAATGAGAGACAGAAAGAGACAGAGGGAACAAAGAGGGAGACAAGGAGAAAGGAAAGGATGAAGGGAAAAAGGGAGAAAGGAGAAAATGAATGAATTAATGAATCAATCAATTTATCAATGTCAGTGAGGCCTCTTGAAAGCTTGCCCTATAGCCCTCTCCTGGCAAATTCCAAGGGCTTAACACTGAAAACACAGGCACAATCACTGAGTCAGCTATGCAGATCTGCTAGGAGTGACAAGAAACACAATACTCTGTGTCTAGTAATAGATAACAGAGATTGGACTGAGATCACTTGCTGAGGCTGTCCCATGCAACCAGGGAGGCCCTGTCTTAATATAGGTGATGCCCATGGGGCGCCTGGGTGGCTCAGTTGGTTGAGCAACTGCCTTCGGCTCAGGTCATGATCCCGGAGACCTGGGATCGAGCCCCACATCAGGCTCCCTGCTCGGCGGGAAGCCTGCTTCTCCCTCTCTCACTCCCCCTGCTTGTGTTCCCTCTCTGGCTGTGTTTCTCTCTGTCAAATAAATAAAATCTTTAAAAAAAATAAAATAAAAGATTTAACTCAATAAAAAAAAAAAAAAAAAAAAATATAGGTGATGCCCTTAAAACAACTCTTCCCAAAAGAAAATCACACCCACTACTGCAAAGTCATAAACACATCAGGAATAACCTTGTGTGTCCTTATTCCTTCGAGTTCATTCCACAGCCCGCTGAGCAGTCCATAATGAAGCAAGAAGAGCCTATGGCTTCTCTAGTCTCCTCCCTCAGACAGAGAATAGGTGCAAATAAAAGCCCTCCCTGCAGGATGAGAGATGAGCAGGTAGGGTTGCCAGATTTAGCAAACAAAAATACATGCAGTGTTTGGAACATATTTACTCTAAAGATATTTGTAAAGATCCTTAGTTTATGGAAGTTATATCTACCAATATTTATGTTAGAATTTTAACTAAAAAATATTTTAAATATTTGTGAATCCACTTAAATAACAACAAACCCATCAGATATCAATATAAATAATGTATTATAATGTTTTATGGCTTTTTTAACTTTAAATTTATTTTATTTTTTCAGTGTTCCAAGATTCATTGCCCATGCCACACCCAGTACTCCATGCAATAGGTGCCCTCAGTACCCACCACCAGGCTCTCCCATCCTCCCACCCCCTCCCTCCAAGTCCCTCAGTTTGTTTCTCTGTCCAAAGTCTCTCATGTTTCCTTTCTCTCCCTGAATTACCCTACTTCCCATTTACTTTCCTTCTCCTACTGCCTTCTATATTACCCCATATGCACCACAAGTAAGTGAAGCCATGTGATATTTGACTTTCTCTCCTTGGCTTATTTCACTCAGCATAATCTCTTCCAATCCAGTCCATGTTGCTACAAAAGTAGGATAGTCATCCTTTCTGATGGAGGCATAGTATTCTGTTGTATATATGTACCATATCTTTATCCATTCATCTGTTGAAAGGCACCTTGGCTCTTTCCACAGTTTGACAATTGTGGCCATTGCTGCTATGAACATTGGGGTACATATGGCCTTTCTTTTCACTACATCTGTATCTTTGGGGTAAATATATGTGTGTTTTTTTTTACAGTTTTACAGATCCCTTTACTGTCTGGCTTAAAAAGAAGACAGTTGTATCCTCACACCTACTTCTACATTCAATCTGTTGAGATACCAGATGGAAAACTTCACTGTGCATCTGTAAAAGTATGAGAAAATTGCATCTTGGTGTATTTATGAAAATAATGTTGGCCTCACAAAGCCCTCACAAAAGATCTTGGGTTTTGCTGGAGTCCCTGGACCACAATTTGAGAACCATGACTGCAAGTCAACCAGAAAAAAAGGAAAGACTATGAGGTTTTAATGGTGTCTACTGTTTCTAGCTGGTCTACACTGTGCAGTGACTCATGAGTCATGGTGTAGGACAGTGGGAAAGACGGAATTCCAATTTGTGGCCCCTCTCCAGGGATATCCCTCTAGAAATATTGGTTCCAAGAGAAACATGGTCAGGTCCTCTTCACTAGCTGTTGGCTCTGCTTGCCCCTCCAGTCATTCTTCAGAGAACAGTCTCTCAAGCCTCAAAGTGGGGATAAGTGACAACTTCATTTCCAAATCCACAATTCCTTAATTGTTTCTTAGTATAATAGACATCAAGTGTAGGCTATCTTTTCCTGGGTGGTGGCTACAAATGTTGGGGCATACTGCCTTGGCTGATATTCAGTTATCAGATACTATGTGCTGAGATATTAAGAGATAATGTGATAGCCTCAGATTTATCAAATACCAGAATGTTACTTGCAAAAAAAGCAATAACTGTACTATGAATGCAATAACACTGATGTCAGTGGTTGTTCTCCCAGGGTAATTCTTGAAAGGATAAATGAAAAATCAAAATCAAAGTATAATAGATAGATAGATTTAATACTTATAGGCAAATCTGAAGTCATGATTTTTATCCCCACGCCTAAATGTAACATTGAGCTTGTCTCTCACCAAAGTTTTAAATAGATTATGCACAAGAACCATAGTATCAATAAGGACCAAGAAAATACACACAATGTAAGATCAGCCCTTGAACGTTGCAGGGGAACATTTATGTAACAGAGAATCCCCAAATGCCAGTCAACCCTTGATGTTGAGACACATTTACAGATTCTCATGAAAGCACCACTTCAATTATGTAGGCAAAATATCCTCTTAGACTTTGTTCCCATTTTGGAAAAAAAAACCCATCTAATTATAAGAGCTTTCTACTTACTTTGTAGGTCCTTCTCTTCCTAATTGGAGGCCAGAGGAAAGATGAAAAAAATGTAACCTATATAAACAGTAAATGCTCATTACTATATTCATGAGTTCCTTCAATGAGCTGCTACAAGAACATAAGGCTCTGTGTCCCAATAAGTATACACTACAGGAAGAAACATAACAACCTACATCTCCTTATTAGAGGTTTACAAGGCACAAGAGTAAAATGAAGGCACCAGGAAAAGCAGAAACTTTAATTGGCTACTTACCAATTATCTTGAACCCCTCCCATTTTTGCATAATATTGACTGACACTACTAAACCCTTACAGCTGTCTGGAGAGTGTCCTCTTAAAAATATCAAACCTGGGGTGTAAAAATCCCAGGGGTGTTGAGCATTACACCCTGGATGAATGGACTGGTTAGGTTTTCCCCCTCCCCCAGCAAGTACTCTAAGGAGCTTGGAATAGTCATCCTCCTTATTGATACTATGATCTGAGTATGAGAAGGTATAAAATAAATGGGATGATGATGATGATGGTGATGATGATGATGATGATAAAGATGACAACCCCAGTATAGGTGTATTTATTCTCAAAGCAGAGTCCCAACACTGAATTTCCTCCACTAGAAAAATCAATTTGTGCCTAAGCATCTAACCATGTGCATTTGAGATTATACTTTAACCCAATGTGTAATTTGGTCTTCCTAAAATTAAAGTCATGTCCCATTCTAAAAGAAATTTTAACCTTACACATGGTTTTGAATACTCTGCAAAAAATTAGTTTAAATTAACTAATCCTATTAAACTTCTTTGAAATTTTCAATACTTTCTCAGTCTGAGGAGATGAAACCCAGTTTACTTCTCACTAATTCATTTATTTAACAAATGCTTACTGAGTGTCTAGAATATGGCAGGCACAGGCTACACACTAAATAGCAATAGAAGAAACAGATAAAATAAATTGGTACCTTAATAAATTTTTTGGCTGTGGCTGGAGAGAAGTCAGACATCCTGTTTTTTGTTTGTTTGTTTGTTTGTTTGTTTGTTTTAGTTTTAATTCCAGCGTAGTTAACAGAGTGTTAGGTTAGTTTCAAGTGTACAATAAATATAATAATTCAACACTGCCATATACTACTCAGTGCTCATGATGATAAGTATTGTCTTAGTCCCCTTCACTTATATCCCTCACCTCCCTACCCACCTCCCTTCTGGTGACCATCAGCTCATTCTCTATAGTTGAGAGTCTTTTTCTTGGTTTGTCTTTTTTCCTTTGCTCATTTGTTTTATTTATTAAATTCCACATGAGTCATATCATATGGTATTTGTCCTTCTCTGATTGGCTTATTTCACTCAGCATTATTCTCTACAGATCCATCCAAGTTGTTGCAAATGGCAAGATTTCATGCTTCTTTATATTTCATTATAGATAGATACATGCACTTACATCACATCATCTTTATCCATTCATTTATTAATGGATATTTTGCATTTGGCTGTTTCTATAATTTGGCTATTGTAAATAATGCTGCAAAAACATGAGGGTGCATATATCTTTTCAAATAAATGTTTTTATATTCCTTGGGTAAATAGCAAGTATTGGGATTACTGAATCTTCTGATAATTCTATTCATCTTTTTGAGGAATCTTCGTACTGTTTTCCATAGTGGCTGCATCAACTTGCATTCCTACCAACAGTGACAGAGGGTTTCTTTTTCTCCACATTCTCATCAACACTTATTTCTCCTGTGTGTGTGTGTGTGTGTGTGTGTGTGTGTGTGTGTGTATAAGATTTTATTTATTTATTTGACAGAGAGAAACTCAGCTATAAAGGGAACACAAGCAAGGGGAGTGACAGAGGGTGAAGCAGGCTTCCCACCAAGTAGGGAGCCCAATGCAGAGCTAGATCCCAGGACTCCAGGATCATGAACTGAGCTGAAGACATATCCTTAACAATGGATCCACCCAGGCTCACCTATTTTTTGTTTTTATTTCACCACTCTGATAGCTGTGACATGATATCTCATTGTGATTTTGACTTACACTTCCCTGCTGTAGTGATGTTGAGCATCTTTTCATGTGTCTGTTGGCCATCTGTGGGTCTTTGCATAAATGTATGTTCATGTTTTCTGCCCATTTTTAATTGGATTAATTGGGTTTTTTTGGTGATGAGCTGTACAGGTTCTTTAAGTATTTGGTACTAACCTTTATCAGGTATGTCATTTGCAATATGTTTTCTCATTCAGTAGTCTGTATTTTAGTTTTACTGATTGTCTCCTTTGCCATGCAAAAGCTTTTTATTTTGATGCAATCCCAATAATTTATTTTTGCCTTTGCTTCCCATGCCTCAGGACAATCATCTACCAAAATGTTGCTATGACCAATGTGCCTGTGTTCTCTTCTAGGATTTTTATGATTTCATGTCTCACATACAAATCCTTAATCTGTTTTGAGTTTATTTATTTATTTATTTATTTATTTATTTATTTATTTTAAAATTTTTATTTATTCAACAGAGAGAAACACAGCCAGAGAGGGAACACAAGCAGGGGGAGTGAGAGAGGGAGAAGCAGGCTTCCTGCTGAGCAGGGAGCCCAATGCGGGACTCGATTCTGGGTCTCTGGGATCATGACCCAAGCTGAAGGCAGTTGCTCAACCAACTGAGCCACCCAGGAGCCCCTGTCTGAGAAATTCTTGTTGGGAGCCCATGGCAACCCGGTGGTGTCAACAGTCACAGTTAGCCTCTGGCTTCCTGTGCCTGCCCCTTGTGGGGGTGGAGCACAGGTACAGGCTTGGTGCTAAGCCTATTGGGAGGCATAGGGTGGTAGCCAGAGGTGAAACTCCTGACACCTGCCGGTGCCTGCCTACTTGGGTCACCTGATGTCTTGCTCCGCCTTTTTGGGCTCTCACTGAAGCATAACTGAGTCCATGGTGTTATTCCAAGACAACACATAGGCCTTGTAACAATAATCTGATCATGATGTATGGGAATAAGTGATTCATGTGCACAGGGTCATAGCTAGCCCTTACCCCCTCAGCGATATAATTGCAATTGTTTTTTCTTTGATCACAATGGAGTTTGAGCATGGTTGAGGGAACTGAGGTAATCATTAATTATTATGTAAGTGATTCCTATATAGATGTAAAATCCTGAATAAAGTTGGCTTGTTGGATATCATCCACTTGTCCCTCCTGTTCCCATACTTTTCTCTATCTTTGTCTTTTCTACGTCTCCTTACTCTCAGGTTTTGTCTATTGCCACACTGGCCGCGACAATTCTTTACCTCTCCTTCTATTCTGAATGACAGTCCTGATGGATAGAGTATTCTTAGCTGCAGGGTTTGGTTTTGTTTTTTTCTGTTTTGTTTTTACCTTCAGCACTTTGAATATATCATGTCACTCCTTTCTGGCCTAAAAAAAGTTTCTGGTGAAAAGTCAGCTGATAGCCCTATGGAATTTCCAATATATTCTTGTTCTGTTTTTAAAATTCTCTATCATTGTTTTGTCACTTAAAATGACCATGTGCCTCGATGTAGACCTCCTTGGGTTGATTTTATTTAGGGCTTTCTTTGCATCCTGGATCCGGACTTCCATTGCCCTCCCCAGATTTGGAAAGTTTTCAGCTATTCAGATAAATTATCAGCCCCCCCATTTTTCTTTTTGAAGATTTTATTTATTTATTTGACAGAGAGAAACATAGCCAGAGAGAGAACACATGCAGGGGGAGTGAGAGAGGGAGAAGCAGGCTTCCCGCCAAGCAGGGAACCTGATGTGGGGCTCGATCCCAGGTCTCCAGGATCATGACCTGAGCCGAAGGCAGTCTGTAAACCAACTGAGCCACCCAGGCACCCCTATCAGCCACCTTTTCTCTCTATTCTTCTGGGATCCCTAGAATGCAAATGTTTATATATTTAATAGTGTCACTGAGTTACCTTAATCTATTTTCATTTTCTATTATTGTTTTTTTCTCTCTCCTGTTCATTTTGATTGCAATTCCTCTGTCCTCCAGGTTGCTGATCCATTCTTCTGCTTCCTCTGAATGTATCTATGATATCCAGCTGGTCCAATGTGTCATTCAAGGCTCTTGATTCTTTGCTGATTTTCTGTTTAGATGATCTGTCCATTGCTGAGAGTGGTGTGTTAAGATCTCCTATGATTAGTGTATTTGCATCAATATGATTCTTTATCTTGTTTAACAGTTGGCCTATGTAGTTAGCTGCTCCCATGTTAGGGGCATAAATATTTATAATTGTTAGATCTTCTTGATGTATAGACCCTTTAAGAATGATGTAATGTTCTTCTGTGTCTTTGACTAGTCTTTAGACTAAAACCCAATTTGTCTGATATGAGAATCGCTACCCCGGCTTTCTTTTGGGGCCCATTGGCATGAAAGATGGTCTTCCATCCCCTCACTTTCAATCTGGAAGTGTCTTTCGATTCAAGATGAGTCTCTTTTAGACAGCATATGGATGGGTCCTGTCGTTTTACCCAGTCTGCAACCCTGTGTCTTTTTATTGGAGCATTTAGGCCATTCACATTGAGGGTGATTATTGATAGATATGTTTGTATTGACATCATGTTGCCTATGGAGTTCATGTTTCTATAAGTTACCTCTGTATATTTCTGTTTTGTGTCACTCTTGGGTTCGTTTCTCCTCGAAAGAACCCCTCTTAGTATATCTTGTAGTGCTGGCTTGACCTTGGAGGTCTTGGAAGCTCTTTATTTCTCCTTCCATTTTGAATGTCAACCTTGCTGGATACATTATCCTTGGTTGCATATGTTTGTCATATAACTTCCTGAATATGTCTTTTTTTTTTTTAAGATTTTATTTATTTGACAGAGAGAAACACAGGCAGAGAGGGAACACAAGCAGGGGGAGTGAGAGAGGGAGAAGCAGGCTTCCTGCCGAGCAGGGAGCCCGATGTGGGACTCGATCCCGGGTCTCCGGGATCATGACCTGAGCCGAAGGCAGTTGCCCAACCAACTGAGCCACCCAGGCGCCCCCTTCCTGAATATGTCTTGCCAGCCCTTTCTGGCTTGCCAGGTTTCTGTGGAAAGGTCTGACGTTATTCTGATGGTCCTCCCTCTATAGGTAAGGGATCACTTTCTCCTAGCTGCCCTTAAGACATATTCTTTGGTTTTATGATTCAAGAATTTTACTATTGTGTGCCTGGAAGTTTTTCTGGCCTCATTGATCTTCGGGGGTGTCCTCTCTACCTCTAGGACGTGAACATTTGTTTCCTCCCTCAGATTTGGGAAATTTTCATCCATGATTTGTTCAACAATATTTTCGAGGCTTCTCTCTCTCTCAATTCCTTCAGGGTTTCCAATAATTCTGATATTGGAGCGTTTCATGGCATCATTCATTTCCCTTATTCTGTTTTCTTGGGATTTTAGTTGTTTGCTCCAAGACTTCTCTTGCTCCTCCTTCTTATTCCATCTGTCTTCTAAATCACTTATACGATCTTCAGCTTCACTTACTCTGGCTGTTAGCATATTTAAATTAGATTGCATCTCATCTAAAGCCTTTCTAACCTCAGCTTTCACTTCTGTTACTATGGCTTCCACTTTGAGACTAATGTTCTTTTCTAAATTGACTATTGCTTGGACGATTGCTGCCCTGAATTCCATTTCTGTCATATTGTTTATGTTCATTTCCAATAATTCTGTGACCAGGGTTGCAGTCTCAGGGTTCTTCTTCTGTTGGGTGTTCCTTCTCCGAGTCATTGTGGTGCGGAGTCGTTGACGGGGTATATGGCTAGATATATCAGCCACTATTTAGGTGGATTGGTCTTTGGAAGGTTTTGTATCAACCAGGGTTCACTACCGAAAAGGGAGGAGAAAGAAGAAAGAAAACGGAAGAGAGGAAGCAAGAAAAGACACCCCTGCCAGAGCGGGGCCCATTGATAGGATTTATATGGTACAAAACTGTTACAGGGTAAAGAAAAGGGTTATCAAGGGTAAATGAAGAGATCAAAAAGCGAAGCCCAACTTATATGACCCCCAAGACCAGTATTTATATAATATAAAAGCAAAGACAATTATACAGATACACTGACAAACTAGAGTGGGAAGGTGAGGGCAGACACTCCTTGTGGGCAAGGAATGTGTTTCAGACGCTCCCGAGTTTGTCTTGTTGTTATTGTTGGAGGAGCCCAGTTTCAAAAGTTTTAGGGGGCTTAGAACCGATTGTATATAGGGGTAGTATTGAATAGGGATGTGGGATTGACTTGAAGCTTGTATCTACATGTACACATAAAAGAGAGAATAAAGGAAAGAGGAGAGAAGAAAGGGAAAAACAGAGAGAGCGAACAGGGAAACAAGAGGCAACAACAAAAACAGAAAATACAGGAGTGTGTTTGAAAAAATTTCAGGGTAAAAAAGACGAAAACAAAAAAGAAAAACATGTTATGGGGTGTTGTATTGGGTATCACGTTGTGATAAGAAGGGGGCTAAAAATTGAAAGAAGAAAAATCGTGAGAATGTATTTTTAAGCTTAAAGTGGAAGCTTTAAAAGTAAAAATAGAAAAAAGTTTAAAAAAGTAAATGAGGTAGAAAACTGTATCAATGAGTTGTAGGGCTTTTGGTACTTGTAGTCAGTGCCAGGAGTTTAATAAATTGCCTTTCCCCCGATTCCGGGTTTTGCATTGGAGTGTTGTCCTCCTGAGCTTCTGGCTTGCTTTCTGGGGGTGGGGCCTGCTGTTCCGTTTCAGTCCTACCTGGGCTGAGTCTCTCAGCCCCCTTGCTAGAGGCTGGTCTCCATGGTAACCAGGTTATCAGGTTACAATTCTTTTACGTCCTTTTTTCAGCTGTTGAGGAAGCCAGGTCAGAGCAAGATGTCTGCGCCCAGACCTCCCTCCCAGAGAGAGCCTTTACACAGAGAGGGGCTCTTTCCAGCCTCCCTGTTGGCAGTCTGTCACAGCCGGTTTGGTGTAGATGTTGTATTGATTTCTGCCCCCGTCCCTGCTTGTCGTTTCACTCCCGCACCTCAAAACCACAACTCCTTTTGGATCGCGTGACTTTGTCTGCGCCCCGGGACCCACGGCTTCTCTGGTCCCACGCAAGTCTGTAAAAACGCCTTCCCCGGGGGGGGGGGTCTGTTCCCGGCCCACAGGGTGGAGAGAAATGGGAGAGAAAGGCAGCGGCATAAAAATAGAATCCATGCCAGCTGCTTTCGCAGCAGCTGTGGTGGCGGTGCGCGGGGGCGCCAGCGGCGGGAAAAGAAAAAAAAAATTTTAAAGTCTCCTTGCCTTGCCCCGGGCTCCGCTGTGTTCCCATTTCTGTCTAGCCCTGATTCAGGCCGTAATCTGCTGTTATTCCTCACTCACAGAGCACTTTCATTTTGGGGTATTTGCTTTCAATGGTTCAGTTCTGCGGGCTTCCTCCCCCACACCCCTGTCTCTGGGGGCAAGCCTCCAGACCCTCTTATTTGTTTCTACCTTTTTGCTGATGGTCCTTGTCTCCTGTGGTGATCCAGAAGTGCGAAATATCACATTTCAGGCTGATTTCATGGGTGTTCACAGTGGTCTTGTAGTGGTTTTTTTTTGCTGGAATTCACCTCTCTTCAGGGATCTCCCTGAAATGTGGTCACCTGGCCTTCCGCCATCTTGACTCCGCCCCTCTTCTGCTTCCTCTAACTACTATTTATTTCATCTAGTGTATTTTTAATTTCTGTTATTGAGTTCTTTATCTCTGATTGTTTTTTTTTATGTTTTATAGCTCTTTGCTAAGGGTCTCACTAAGGTCCACCACTTTCTTCTCAGACCCACTGAGTATCTTTATGACCATAACTTTAAATTTTCCATTAGACATACTACTTATCTCCATATCATTTAGCTTTCTTGCTAGGATGCTGTCCTGTTCTTTCATGTGAAACATATTACTCTATCTACTCATTTTGTCTCATTTTGTGTGTCTGTCTTGATATACACAGTTAGTATATGTCCTGCTCTTAAAAGTAGTGGCTTTATCACAAAAACAGAGAAATAGACCAATGGAACTGAGTGGAGAGTCCAGATATGGACCCACAAATCTATGGGCAAATCATCTTTGACAAAGCAGGAAAAATATCCAGTGGAAAAAAGACAGTTTCTTCAATAAATGGTGCTGGGAAAATTGGACAACTATGTATAGAAGAATGAAACTAGACCATTCTCTTATACCACACACAAAGGCAAACTCAAAATGGATGAAAGACCTCAACATGAGGCAGGAATCCATCAAATTCCTGGCAAAGAACATAGGCAGCAACCTCTTTGACATCAGCCACAGCGATTTCTTTCAAGACACATCTCCAAAGGCAAAGGAGACTAAAGCGAAAATGAACTTCTGGGACTTCAACAAAATAAGAAGCTTCTGTACAGCAAAGGAAACAGTCAACAAAACAAAGAGGCAACCCACAGAATGGGAGAAGATATTTGCAAGTAAAACTACAGACAAAGGAAGCGCTGGTATCCAAGATCTATAAAGAACTACTCAAACTCAACACCCAAAAAGAAGATGAACACATCAAAAAATGGGCAAGAGACATGAAGAGGCAGTTTTCCATAGAAGAGATACAAATGGCTAACAGACATATGAAAAAATGTTCAGCATCACTAGCTATCAGGGAAAATCAAATCCAAACCACTCTAAGATACCACCTTACACCAGTCAGAATGGCCAAAATTAACAAGTCAGGAAACAACAAGTGTTGGAGAGGCTGCGGAGAACCCTCTTACACTGTTGGTGGGAATTCAGGCTGGTGCAGCCACTTTGGAATTAGTGTGGAAATTCCTTAAATAATTGAAAATAGAGCTACCCTATGACCCTGCAATTGCACTACTGGGCATTTACCCCAAATATATAGATGTAGTGAAAAGAAGGGCCACATGTACCCCAATGTTCATCACAGCAATGGCCACAATTCCCAAACTGTAGAAAGAACCAAGGTCCCCATCAACAGAGGAATGGATAAAGAAGATGTGGTACATATATACAATGGAATACTATGCCCCCATCAGAAAGGATGAATATCCAAATTTTGTAGCAACATGGACTGGACTGGAAGAGATTATGCTGAGAGAAATAAGCCAAGGAGAGAAAGTCAAGTATCACATGGTTTCACTTACTTGCGGTGCATGAGGGGTAACCTGGAGGACAGTGGGAGAAGGAAAGTAAATGGGAAGTAGGGTAATCCAGGGAGAGAAATGAAACAACAGAGACTTTGGACACAGAAACAAACTGAGGGACATGGAGGGAGGGGGGTGGGGAATGGGAGAGCCTGGTCGTGGGTACTGAGGGCACCTATTGCATGGAGCCCTGGGTGTGGGAATGGGGAATGAATCTTGGAACACTGGGAAAAAATTTTAAGTAACAATAAAATAAAGTAGTGTCCTTATGAAGAAGAGGTCCTGTAGTGCCCCACAGTGCAATATCTCCTGCTCCCCAGAACCTGGTGCTTCAGGTGTGTCTCCTTGAGAAGAGTAATTTAAATGGCATGATCAGGTAGAAAGCCTGATGAGTGTAGCTGCAAGAGAGAAAGAAAGAAAGAAAATCCAATAATCAAAATATGACCCAGCCTCCCCTAAGGAATCCCCAAAACTTTCAATGTGTCCATGGGGTCAGAAATATTTTCACCCTATTCTCTCATATGGTTATAGTGGAGTTTTCCAGAAACTCCATGATATACAGTGACACCTTTATTCTGACAGCTAATGGAACGTGTGTCTGTATATTCTTATGTTTTTTGTTTCTGTTTTTGTTTTTTTATGTTTTTTTAAATTTTTTATATGTTTTTATGTTTTTGTTTTTTTATTCTTATGTTTTTTTATTTTTTATTTTTTAAATTCTTTTTATTTTTATTATTATATATTTTTTGTTACTTAAATTTTTTTTCCAGTGTTCCAAGATTCATTCCCCATTCCCCACACACAGTGCTCCACAGAGTTGACATATGGCAAATTTTTAGCTGAAAGGGTCATAATGGAAGACACACAGGCCCATAGTCAAAGATTTAATGCAATCTGGCTGTCTGAAAGGTTCTATTCACAGTCTTATTTATTTATGGTTTGATTTAAAAATGCATATGACCATCGCACACTCAAGCAAAATTTGGCCTATGGACTCAAACTCTCTTTATTTTCATTAGAACTTTATCTAAGAAGAAATTTAGCTTAGAATTGTTCTCCATACATACTAGTAGTCAATGCACTGGCAATCTCATAGTTTATTACTAATGGGAATAGGGAATTCTTCTAATTTAATGTCAAGTTTAAAGACTCACTGCTGTCCTATTATTCTCCAGGATTACATTCATCAGAGTTCCCCTCCTCAAAACACCTATGAGCCCAAGATTACATTTTTCTATCTCTTGTAGTAAAAAGGAATATAGACTTCAGAATGCCATAGATTTGAGCTCCACTGTTTCCCAGCTGAGTGATTTTGACAAGTTGTTTAACTTGCTTGAGACTTAGTTTCCCATTTATAAAATAGAGATTTCAAGAATCTTGTGGGGGGTTAAATAAAACAAGCTTTACAAAGTGTCCAATGAAGAGTCTATCAAAGGTAGATATTAAATAAATGGTGGACTTTTTTAAGTTTCAGTAACAGGGGTGGCCTGAATGATATGGTCAGTTAAGCATCTGATCCTTGATTTCAGCTCAGGTCATGATCTCAGGGTCATGAGATGGAGCCTCACTTCAGACTCCACACTCAGCATGGAGTCTGCTTGAGATTTTATCTCCCTCTCCCTCTGTTCTTCTTGCTTGTGTGCAAGCTATCTCTCTCTCAAATAAACAAATACATCTTTTTTTTTTAAAGTAGCAATTGAGCATAACTACACACCTTTAAATAGTATAATATTATCAGGACATACTTATAATGAGAAAAACTTCAATAAAGGACTTATGAGGAAAATACATACATCGATAGTCATACAAAGCTTCCTGCATAGGATGAATTAGACATATTTTATAATGTACTCATTCATTCAACACAATTTGAGTGTTATTATGTGCCAAGCACTGTGGTAGACAATAGGAATAAAGAGAATAAATCAGAGCCTGTTTTCTGAGAAGCTTGCAGTCCAATAGGGAAACAACTCTGAACAAAACTAAAATACAAAGGGACAGTGCTTGGAGGGCCATGTCCCAGCGTCGTGGGAGGCCCAGTAAGAAGATCACAGGAGCCACCAAGTCATGAGATCCTCTTTGAGTTAACAACCTTTGAAAGTTGTCCCCAGAGACCTTCGCCTCCACCATCACTATAGTCACACCCTTAGCTGAGTCCTGCTCTGAAATGACACTGAGGGAAATGAATTGGACAGTCACTGTTTTGAGAATTTAGGATTTGATCTTCATCTGACTGGATCCAAGAAAAATGACTTGGTTACAACCAGTTTATCTTCATATATGCAAATATATTTTTTAACACTTTTAGCATCATTAAGAGCCCATTCATTTTTATGTATTTGATGGGCTTCAATCCACTGTAGTTATTATCCTTTCAATGCTCTTATTATGATGTCTCAGGCCACTGGGAGCACTTTTGAGTTGGCATCTGTATGCTTTGAAAGTGACTCCAGTTGGTCTTTGATAGCTTCATTGTTTTAAGGGATAACAAGATATTCCAGACTCATCTTTTACATTTCCTGCCTTCACAAGGAACAGCTATATCTCCAAGGAGCTCTGGCGGAAGGATACTATAGTAGGAAATAGGCCGCTCTTACATGAATGTCATTGCTTCTGCAGCTACTCTTTAGACAGAGGTATCCTCATGAGGTGTCTCTGCAGCCAGGTGAGTCATTCACTAACATCTAGCACATTCCTTTTAGACAATGCCATCCATGAGGGGCTTTCCTCCAGAGACTGTTATTCTGCCAAAATTTAGAGCACCCCTTAGGAAGATGCTGTTCCTTCTGTAGTGTGTAATTCTTGGCATTTAACCAGGAATCACGTCATGTGGTAAAGAGAAAGGACCTCCTAGAAATTTGAAAAGCCAGGTTTGTGATTAGAAACCTGGGAAATCAGTGCTCAAAGGAAGCAGGCTACCTCGAAATTTTCCCTCTGTCCTCTCTTGGGAAGATGGCCTGATTCCTTTGCTTCTCAGCAGAGACATGAGTAGATGGAGCTGTGTCTTCATGTCTTCTACCTAAATAAAATGGGTATTATGTCAGTGTGCAAGGGCATATGTGTATTGTGGCCAAATAGCCTCAGGGTCCACATTTCCCCCATGCACTTTGGGTTTCAGATTGACATTCCTCTCCCTTCCCCATAAGAATTACAAAATGCTTATCTTTGAATTCGCCATGACAACCAAGAGGGATGACAGTTTCTGACTTTGGGAAGCAGCAAGGTGCATATTCAAATACCCAGACTTCTCAGTCAATGATTCATAATTATGTTAGTAATGATAACTCAACTTTCTATTGGGTGCCATTTAAATGAGGAACTACCCCAGCACTAGGGGGTAGATACCACTATTAATCCCATTTAATGACGAGGAATCTGAGACTTTGTGAGGCTGTGTGTCAGTGTCACTTGGTTATCAGGAGGCAGTGCCAGAGACTTAAACTCAGGTCTGGTCTGATGCCAAGTTCTAGGCTCTAATCCATAACTCTTTGGGAAAGAGTAAACAACTAACCATTTTCCAGCAGGCAAGATGAGGGAAAGGCTCTGTAAGGAGGTAATGAGCTTTCTGCTGGAAGGGAGGAGAAATGCATAAACCTGTATAACTATGGCAGGGCACTCATGGAGCTCTTACAAAATAAGAAGGTGCACTTCAGTGGTGACAGCAAGCCCTGAGGACATCTGTGGCACCAGGTCCTGAAGGCACACATCTCGCTGAAGAAAAAACCCTCTTTCCACATTAGGCTCCTAGAACAACATGTGACGGAAGTGCTTTATACCAGAGTCACTGTTATTTGACATACCACAGGCTCAAATTCAGCAATGCTTTTAATACATGGATTTACTAAAGAGCCTTGGAGGCTGCTATGCCAGTGGAATTTTCCTGTCTACTCTAATGGGCTATTTAAATGCAGCTGGGGCTAGTTTGGAACATCCTTCATCATTTGAATGCCATATATGGTAGAATTTCTAAATCTCAATAAGGCTTCAGTACTGATTGCTTCAAATGGGAAAATGAAATATAAATGCATGCTTAACTATGGACTCTGGCTACAAGGAGGAGCTGGCTTACATAATTCTTAAAGCAGAGAACAGAGAGATTGCAGCTATCCTGAGAGATTGTTCTCTGAGGCTCTTTGCATGTAGACAACACTCTCACATTCCTCTGGAAATGAGTTTATGTCCCTTTCTGCAAATAATGATGTGACACATTAAATGACACCTCAATGATGGTTTCAGGGAGTTAGACATGGCAGCAAAACATGTCTATGCCGTCAGAATATTTCCATAGGAATGCAACCATTCCAGAATGTTTTAAGTGCAGAATTCTCTTATTGTGGACATTCTTCAGCATACACAAAATTAGAAACAGCAGTATAAGAGATCCTCAACTACCCCATCACCCAGTGTCTGCATTCTTGTGTCATGTGTCCATCCCTCCAGTAACCAGAAGTTTCTGATAGGGCATTCTCTGGGTGAAACATACCTTACATTAAAATCCCAGTGGTTTGTGAAACGTGGCATCTTATAACAGCACAATGTGAAGTGACAGTAAATTCCTTCAGAGTTCTATCTTGAGGTACTAATCATGGAGTATCTCAAGCCAAGAGCATCTGCTTAGTTTTGAAACCACTCTAATTAGAAACTCACTTGCAACAAATCAAGATCTGAAGGTGCTAATTGCTAGTGACTCAGCTCTAAGCAACATAGATTGATCCTTTCTCTTATGTTTATGGTAAATGCAAGGTCCAATATGAGAGGGGTGGGCTAGAGCCAATGCAGTATACAGAATGAAAGCATGTGACCCAAACCGGGAATATAAATATGTATACAGTCTACCTGCTAATGCTCCAGAGTCAAAACCACAGGTTCCAACTTTGCATGATCATGATCCTCAGTTATTATATACTGCCCACCTACCCTATCCCACTCCTGTGCTAAGCTATCTACCACAGCTTTTCCAACTTGGCCAAAATATGTGCCTTTGTCATCAATTTGCAGATAGGGAAATGGAGGGTTAGCAAAATTAGATGAGTTATTCAGCAGAATCTAGATGATAAACCAGGTCCTCCTGACATCAAAGTCTGCATTCTTTTCCCTGTAACAATGCACTCTGGGCCCAAGTAATAGTGACCCAAGTATCATTAGTTACATAAACACACACACAAATGCCACTAACTGTGTACCACACAAAAAGTCTGCAATTATTCCAAATCTGCAGGGTGTGAATGAAGGGCATGATTGACATAGTATCTGGTTAAAATCTGAGGTCCTTTGCCAACAGTATTGTTGATGACTCCCTCTCTGCTGGGCTCCACATCCTTCCTTGTACTTCAGACAGCCACAGATAGGGGAAAACAACTCTGGGCGTTGGTGCTTCCTACAGCAGGTGGGACACAAGCGTGGCCTGTTGTGACTGTCACTGCCATCAGAGAAGAATATTGACATCATCCTGAAAGTACTTTGGAGGAAGTGCTTCCAGGGAAAATTATCAGCTTAAACATCATGAGTTTTCAGTGGTGTTAAGTGTCACTGCCAGGGAAGCCAGTCTCAGCGGAGTTGTGGGTCCCGAACCACGGGATGTCTGGCGGGCGAAATAATAATGACTAGGACATGGGAATATAATGCAAGCTGACAGACCAGAGGTCAGTCAGGAGAGTCCTATGAAGCAGGCTCAGCCTCACGCTCTGGCTTTTTAGCATTGGCTCTCTAGCTCTGGCTTTGGCCTTCTTGCTCTACTTCTCTCTCTTCTTCTGTCTCTATTACTCTCTGTCTGCTTCTCTTTCTGCTGGCTGCTTTCTTTGCTTCTTTGCTTCTGTCTCTCTTTGCAGGCTCTCTTGCTGTTTCTTCCAAAGCTCTCTCTTGCTGCCTCCTCACAGGCCCTCTGCCTTTTTCTCTCTTGACTGACAGGGGCCCCAGTCTTTTATTATTTAAAAGTGAGGAAGTTGGGTGGTGTAGTTAAATCTTTAACTGATTTTGCCCCTGCCCTAGAGACAGGGTTAGTATTGTTACTGCAGAGTACAGAGTGATTGCTTAAACTCACAGAAGTTGAGACCATTGAGGCACAGGGATCAAGAAATACAGATAAGAGATACAGAGATATGATTACCGGGAGGAGGATTGAATGGAACTATATGTCTTGAATAAGCACACAAAGGACAAATTGCCCTGACCCACAGGGTATGTGGCTTTCCGGATTCTAGGCGGGGAAAGCCCAGAGAGGCTTTCATTCTCATTTGCAGGTACCTCCACCAAAGTTTTCCTGTGGCTTGGGCATGGCAGGAGGGGCAGATCAAGCACCATCCCTGACAGTTAAATCCAGGTAATAAAAAACCCTCAGATGCTTAAGTAACATTTTGTACCAAAAAGGGATTTGGAGAGACTCAGACAGTTAATAAACGAAAATCTGCAAAAGAAAAAACACTAGCTAGATCTAACTCAGGATATTTACCTGGGGCTGGGAAATCCAAAGCCAACTTCTCCTCTGCATAAAATATTTAATTAACAATATTCTCAAACAATGACAATAACCTTCCAATGGCACAACAAAGTGGTGACCCTACGTTTATACACTCAAACATCAGGTCTCAGATAGATGACAATGTCTTGGGTCCCTTCCGAGTATGGTAACTGCCAGTAAGCCCTATGTTATCATCTTCACTCTGATACCGAGGTCCCACAGAGTCCCAAGTAATCAAATGGCTTCTCAGCTTCAAAATTCTCAGCTTCAGAACATCTTATTAGTCACAATTAGTATTTTCTATAATACCTTTCATCATATCTCAAACGGTCTTTTCCCCCAGCTTTATTTCTGCACCATTCACTCAATACCAACATGTAATGGACTTCTTATTATCTTCGATCTTTCCCACTTAATTTGGGTACCCTAGACAGCAACAAAACAAAACAAAACAAAACAAACAAACAAAGGAACTCCAGACATATCTTTAATCATTATCCTGCTTCCCATCCCCTGGGGAACTGCTCTATGTAAGCAAAGGACACCATGATTTATGATTCTTTCAATGTCTACTATATGTGCCAGACACATTACTGCCACCACATCAAAATGGACCTACAAAATGTAAAACACTTGTTTTTTGCCTATTGATATCTCTCACTGGCATATCAGAACTTGTTCTATGCCAAATTGACTAATTATGGGAAGCTATACTGGACTAATTGTTATGGATATTTATGACTTTTATAATCAGGAAAAAATGTATTTTCAGAGTCACTGTTAAAACTGACTCTGACCCTAAAGACTATAATTTCTTTACTATGAAACCATCAATATGAAGAATGCTTATGATACTAAATTGAATATACATTTTACTAAGATTGTGACCATAACTGTTCAGATTTAATTGAAGATTTTGTGGGCTCCTGGAGTTCAATACCCTTCTCCACAACCCTTCCTGCCTCCTATCCTAACTGCTGCCTAAGAGATACTTAACCAAATGAGATTAGCATAATAAGCCTATGAAAAGTGGAGTTAGTCAAAAGGTGGATCCACTGAGAACACAATCACTGAGGTCAAAGACACATGTGATAGGTCAAAAAAACAGTTTCATTAAATGTAAGAATAGAAAAAGTTACTTCTCCAAGGAAGATATGATTTTACATCAAAGACTTTTAAATATGTTACTAAATTAATACATTAATATTATAAGTTGATATTCAACTCATTTAACTACAATCTTTTAAGTTCATAAATATGTAAGGAGGGGGCATCTGGGTGGCTCAGTCAGTTAAGCATCTGACTCTTGATTTCAACTCAGGTCACAATCTCAGGGTCATGATTCTCAGGGTCTTAATATTCTCTCTCTCTCTCTCTCTCTCTCTCTCTCTCTCTCTCTCTCTCTCTCTATCACCACCCTCCCCATGTGCATGCTCTCTCTCTCTCAAAAATAAAGAAAAATACACGGGGAAAAAAAAAACCGAGAGTGAATCTTCTCATTGGCTGCATTATATTCAGGAGATCATAATATATATTATTACTGTCACTCTAAGGAGGGCAAAACATAGCACACAGCAACTCACTGAGAGAGGGGACTCAACACCCAGGTTGAGCTGTGTCCATAGTGGTCTTTTCACTATACCACAGGAGTTCTTTTAAAGTGAAGTTCCATTGTTTTTTTTCTCCTCCACTCACAGCTAAGCTATCAGTTGACTCCCACCCCAAGCTCACTAGTTTCTAAAGCTAAGGCAATTTCCAAGTAAGAAGTATCCTAACCAAGGGAGAGAGAGTAACATACACATCTTGGAAGCACAATGCCTATATTCTATAAATTTGGCTCTCATAAGTTTGAAAGGGTCTTCAAAATGGGGAAATGCTCTGAAGTTCCCCAAGTTCTCATCTCCTTCCCTCACCCTGTGGACAATGCGCTGGCAACCCCACAGCTGTTCTCATAAGTGAGCCCCTTACCACCTCTACTCTGCTCATTGACCAACCATGGAGCTCCTTCGAAAGCCAGTCCCTCCATTCAGCTTTCTCTGAGGACTCTCCCATGAACTTTCCACCTCATGAACCATGCCACCTTCTCATCCGTGTTTGAGTGGGAAGAGAAATGACCTTCCCATCTAAGGACCTTGTTATTATTCAGTTTCTCCACCTGCAGGATCTGACCTGTGAGGTCCTGGGCAGTTACTGAAGCTCTCTGCATATCACCTTACTGGTCACAAAGCAGGAATAGCAGTCCTTACCTCTGAGCTGCTTAAATAAGGGCAGATGCTGTGATCCTACTCTGAGAATAGCATCTGGCAACTTCAAGGACCTCACTGACTTAAAGCTGAATCTCTTTCACTGTTCTCTTGCAGTTGCTTATGAACCTAAAATATCTCACTGAAGTGCAACTTACTCAACTGCAGAAAGTGTTTTAACACGTCTCTTTATAGCTTAGAAAACACTTGGCACACAGTAGGGATATAATAAATATGTTCACTAACTGATATAAAGAAAAGATTCTCTAGAGGAAAAAAAACATGCAGCATCTTAATAATGGGTGAAACATTTAATTATTTTTGTGTTTATAAAAGGATCTATCTCGCTCTTCTGAAGCCCAACCTGTTCTTCCCGTATTGAAACGTATCCACTAATTTGCTTTGACATACTTAAAAAAAAAGAAAAGAAAAGCTGCAGGAGCTCCCAGGGCACTCTAATGAATGTATGTTCTAAAGAGCAAGCACCGCCAAATTAATCAAAGTTACCTCCACAGTACCAGGGGATGACAAACAGTGCTCTTGGGTGGCTCTTACATTTAATCAAATAAAAATATGAAAAGACCTGCAAGTTTCCCTTTATTGCTTTCAGTTCTATCCCACGAAGTAAATGCCTCTCAAAAAATAGAAAGCATTCATTTGCTGAATAACTCTGTAGCTTCACTTTGAAAAGGAGAATGCCACATTAGAGCTTTCATTAACTTTGATTCCATCAATAACAAACATGTGTGGGGTACCCACTCATGCCAGGTACTGTTGGTGACACTGAGGATAGTGATCACACCATCAGAACATCTGCCCAAAGCTTCCATGAAACTGGGGAGAGCAATAATCCTAAGACAAATAGGTAAAACATACAGTGTGTTATTAGAAACACTCACAATGTGATAAGGAACCCAGAGAGGAGAGAGATGGAGTGAACAGCTTTGGGGAAAGTGGCAGGAAATGAGATCCAAGAGGTCAGGAGAAGTCAGATCATGAGGACATGTGGGGGCTTGACACGCTCTGCCTTTGGCAAGCTGGTGGTTGTGTGGGGAACAGGTTGCAAGGCTTGAGGGCAGGAGCAGGAAGCCAAGTTGGGAGACGACTGCCACAACTCAATGAGAGATGACAGCAGCCTGGGTCAGGGAGGGTGATGAGGGGAGATTAAATTCCAAGTACATTCTGCAAGTAGAGCTGACATGATTTATTGATGGACTTAATATGGGGCAAGAGAGAGGAGGTAAAGATACAGATGTAGTGAAAAGAAGGGCCACATGTACCCCAATGTTCATCGCAGCAATGGCCACAATTGCCAAACTGTGGAAAGAGCCAAGGTGCCCATCAACAGACGAATGGATAAAGAAGATGTGGTGCATATATACAATGGAATACTATGCCTCCATCAGAAAGGATGAATATCCAAATTTTGTAGCAACATGGACTGGATTGGAAGAGATTATGCTGAGTGAAATAAGCCAAGTAGAGAAAGTCAAGTATCACATGGTTTCACTTACTTGCAGTGCATGAGGGGTAACCTGGAGGACAGTGGGAGAAGGAAAGTAAATGGGAAGTAGGGTAATCCAGGGAGAGAAATGAAACAACAGAGACTTTGGACACAGAAACAAACTGAGGGACTTGGAGGCAGGGGGCTGGAGGGATGGGAGAGCCTGGTGGTGGGTACTAGGGGCACCTAATGCGTGGAGCACTGGGTGTGGGGAATGGGGAATGAATCTTGGAACACTGGAAAATAAAAAAAACTTAAGTAACAATAAAAAAAGAGAGAGAGAGAGAGAGAGAGGAGGAGTCTAGAATGACAAGGTTTCTGCCAGGCATGCACACAAGTTACACATATGGCCCGAACAAATTCCATGCACCTCCTCTGACGTTCCAAAACACATTCCCAAAACACAACATCTCTTCTGAAGTCCACAAACTAACTTTTTGGGGGACAGGAGCCCACATTTCCTGCTTGCCTACCTCATATCAGACATTGCACACATAATCCACGCTAAAAAAGTGTGAGGGAGGGATCATGGGCACATTTTATGGTACAGATCAGCGGGTCAGTTCAGCAGAGATCCCTGACCTGCCTAAAGTTGGACCAAGGGAGGACAAGGCTCATCTAAAGTGTCTATTCTTGGGACACCTGGATGGCTCAGTTGATTAAGCATCTGCCTTCAGCTTAGGTCATGATCGAATCTGGTCAGGGTCCTGGAATCAAGTCTTGATAGAGTCTGCTTCTCCCTTTGTCTGCCACTCCCCCTGCTTGTGCTCTCTCTCTCTCTCTGACAAATAAATAAAATCTTTTAAAAAATAAAAATAAAGGGTCTATTGCAAACCAGCAGTTTGCTTCCAGGAAAGAAAGCCAGATCAGTAAAGCTGCATCTTCACATTCCTGTAGAGAAATGTGAAATCCACAGATGATTGTGGAACCTCCTGATATTTAAATGCACATTTTTGAAAAAAACAACACAAAGTGGGCTAAACAAACACAGCTGTGTGTCAAGTTCACTTAAAGGTGGTCCATGCTAGAAAGATGGGGAAGTCAATGCTACTAAATTATTTCTAGATTTTTAAAATTAGGACTAATCTTTTCAAATGATTATCCTCAGTGATACATAGAGAATCAAAGAATCTAAGAAACCCTTCCCAGAAACCGAAGGCAGGGATGGGAGGAGTCCAACAAGAGTCATGATTTAAAGAGTGATTTCTGGGCTGTTGCAGTGATATGTGTTAAAATCCAAGTAAACAAGAGAGAAAGGGCCCAAATGCCTTTTCCTTCAGGACAGAAATCTGCCAAGAACTGGGTCAGGAACAAAGGGACAGATGGTAATAACCCTCATGTTGCACTTTCAAAATATGAACTCTAATCCACTCTGATGGATGCTGCCTGCTGCCCAGGCTCTGTGCCTACATATCTCCCTTCCCCTCCTTCAGCTCTCCCCTCAGCAGCAGGCAGAGTGATGAGTATGAACACACAGTCTATACTGGGATACAGGGTAGCAGGCACAAGGGAAGATCATCATGTTAAAAAATGGGCTGTATAAAACCGAGAGTATCCAGGATCTGAACTGAAACTCAGCAGCCAACAGGATAGTCCCTGACAGTGCAGAGAGAAGGGAGGTGAGGGTGGTCATGGAAGCCCAAGTACAGAGCAGAGGCCAGGGAGAAGAGCAAGAATCCTCCCAAAGGAATTTAGGACAGACATCAATCAGGGTGTTCAGGAAAGCCCAACTTGAAACTGGATATGAATAAGTGCGAGAAGGATCTGTTGGGATACAGTACTTGAGGACCATTAAGCTCAACTTGAACCTGGACATGGATAAGAGCAAGAAGGCGATACTGGGATGCAGTATTTGAGGATCATTGGGAAGCAGTCTGGAATACTTGCCTGGGGAAGAGAAGAGAAGGGTCTCCAAAAGGGCAGAGTTTGTGCACAAGCCACTGCCTTTTAGAGGTAGGAGGTCCTCCACCCTCCCCTCTCAGTCCCAACTCCAGGTGGGAGCATGCAGAACTGGCCTTTTAGATCCAAGGAAAGAGCCCAGGGAGTTCTCAGACCCATCAGAGAAAAGGTCCCAGACAAGAAGTGTGGCAGCAGGAGGTAAGAGTAGTATTTGAATATAAGACACCCAAATCTTAAAGTTGGACACTACCTTATTAACAAGCTCAGAAGAGTGTTTTACATCATGGCTGTAGAATTAATCACTGCCCATGAGCATGGTCGAATGACATAGGGACAGCCAATGGGGACAACAGGATAAGAAAAGGGGAGAGCCCAACCCTCTGCCTTCCACATTTACTTTCTCAAATTGGAAGTCTGAGATTGTCCTGACCATCCCTCCTGTCCACTCCCACATAACAAATCCTGTCAGTTCTACCTCCCAAAGCCCCCTCGGTCCTGTACACCCCTCTCTGGCACACTTCCACTCCCCCTGGGCAGATTGCAGCTGCTACCTGTCCCTTCATCGGTGCACTCATCTCCTTGCTTCAGGTCCAACTTATCTCTCTGATCCATCCTCCACGCCACAGTCCAAATGGCCCTTCAAACACTCAACTCCAGTTACATCCCACTCTAGTTTCAACACCTTTCCACTGACTTTAGGATAAAGTCTAGTGCCGCCTGGCCCAAAGCAAGAACACAAGAGTCACTGAATAAAGGAAAAATCTATTTCAAATCACTTCTACATGTGCACATATAGTTCTTAGTCAGTATGATAAACTGAAAAAGACAAAAAAAATCCATTTCCTCCTCTGGTTCTGATACAATAAATGCTTGAATAAAAGTTTCAGATTCATAGTCATCCCTCTTGTTTATCTGTGAAACCACATGGCATACACAATCACAGGCATTCATGCATATATGTATATTGTAATACTTCTGTTTAATAAGACTTCATGGAAGTCATATGATGTCAAATTACTCCTCTGTATTGAATATTTGGATAGTAATAGAAGAGCTCTAATGAATCACTAAGTTCAGCAGATTGTGCACTTGACCTACATTGGTCTGTAACTAGGAGTTTGAGGTAAGAAAAAATACTTTTTTAATATAGTCAACTGTGAATATTTTAATTCAAGAGATATGCTTTGAAGTAATATACTGGCTGGGATTTCTTTTTTTTTAATGTTAAATTAGCCAGCATACTCTACATCATTAGTTTTTGATGTAGTGTTCAAAGATTCATCAGTTGCACACAACCCCCAGTGCTCATCACATCACATTCTCTCAATACTCATCAACTGGTTACCCTCTCCCCTCCACAACCATCAGTTTGCTTCCCAGAGTCCAGAATCTTTCATGGTTTGTCTCCTTCTCTGATTTCTTCCCATTCAGTTTTCCCTCCATTCCCCCTAGGGTCCCCCACACTAACCCTTGTGTTCTGCACATGAGTTAAACCATATGATAACTGTCTTTCTCTGATTGACTCTTTTACTGAGCATAATATCTTCCAGTTCCATTCATGTCAATGTAAATGATGGGTATTCAGCCTTTCTTTCTTTCTTTTTTTTTTAAAAGATTTTATTTATTTGACAGAGAGAAACACAGCCAGAGAGGGAACACAAGCAGGGGGAGTGAGAGAGGGAGAAGCAGGCTTCCCGCCGAGCAGGGAGCCCGATGTGGGATCCCGGGTCTCCAGGATCATGACCTGAGCCGAAGGCAGTCGCCTAACCAACTGAGCCACCCAGGAGTCCCTAGTATTCAGCCTTTCTGATGGCTGAGCAGTATACCACTGTATATATAAACCATATCTTCTTTATTCCTTCACCTGCTGATGAACATCTAGGCTCTTTCCATGGGTTGGCTATTATGGACATTGCTGCTATAAACAGGGATGCAGTTGCCCTCCTTTTCACTACATCTGTATCTTTGGGGTAAATACCCAGTAGTGCAGTTGCTAGGCCATAGCATAGCTTTATTTTTAACGTTTTGAGGAAGGAACCTCCAGCTGTTTTCCAGAGTGGCTGTACCAGCTTGCATTCCCACCAACAGTGTTAAGTGGGTTCCCCTTTCTGCACATCCTAGCCAAAATTTGTTGTTCCCTATCCTGTTAATTTTAGCCATTCTGACTGGTGTAGGGTGGTATCTCACTGTGGTTTTGATTTGTAGTTCCCTGATGGACAGTAAGGTGAAGCATTTTTTTTATATGTCTGCTTCTGGGATTTCTGAGATTTCTTAAACAGATTTAAAGATAGATTTCCACATTGAGGTGAATTATCTTTTAAACGTTCTTTCCACAATTGAAATAGTTTTTTATAATCTCTAATGAGCAGAGGCAGAATTCACTATTACTGAACAGTAAGAGCATGCAGAGAAGGCAACATTTTTTCTGATAAGCCAAACTAGTCTTAGTAACATCCATCCACCAAAACTCATTTGAACATAATGCTACCACATGCCTCGAGTCTTCTCAACTTGTGAAAAAAAAAAAAAAATATATATATATATATATATATATATATATATATATATATATATATATAAATTTGACAGAGAGAAACACAGCAAGAGAGGGAACACAAGCAGGGGGACTGAGAGAGGGAGAAGCAGGCTTCCTGCCGAGCAGGGAGCCCAACGTGGGGCTCAATCCTGGGTCTCTGTGATCATGACCTGAGCCGAAGGCAGTCGCTTAACCAACTGAGCCACTTAGGTGTCCCTCAACTCGTGAAAATATTTTTATTTGTATCTTAAACTTATTTATGGTAGCTTTTCTTGTTTTGTATTTTAGAGTGAAATCTGTCAGTGTTTTTTGGTATAGTATTTGCCATGGTACTGGGTCAGGAACAGTTCCCTCCAAATGTATTCACTGGCTTTTAGAATACTTATTCTTTGAACATTAATCCTCATGTGAGCTATAAACCTACTTCTGTCTACAGATATACAAATGAAGTATAGAATATTTTATATAAATACGATAGATAAATATATAAATATATAAAATATATAATACTTTATATAAATATAAATACAAATATGAATAGAGTAAATATAATGTTTTTTCCCCAAAATAATGAATCACTGAACCATATTGACTTGTTGAATGATCCTTACATATCTTTGGATTTATATCTTCAATTTTCTATCATCTTCCACTGATTTGTCTATTTATGTTTGTAATATTTTAATATCTGATAAAGTTCACTTTCTTTCACTAAAACTTTGTCAGCATTTAAGTCATTATTTGTGTTAGTAATGTTTTAATATCTGATAAGACCAGGTCTACCTCCTTTCACCAAAATTTTCCAACTTAGAGTATTTTTCATTTTTTTCAGTCCTACATCTATGGTTCCATTCCCTTTCTCCTTATTTTCTTGATTTGTATTCTAGCATTTGTGCTTAACTGGTCACCCCAGAGTTATATTTATATTACTAGTTTTTTTTAAAATAACTACTAACCCTGGGGGACTCCTGGTTGGCTTAGTCAGAAGAATATACATGGGACTTTTGATCTGGGGAGAGTCAGTCTGAACCCCATGTTGGGTGTCGAGAGAACCTACATAAAACTTTAACAAAGTACTAAGCCTTACTTCAATGTATCATTTTATTGTATTATTTTATTGTCTTGCTCCTTGTTTTCTTTTAATTTTTATATCCTTTTTCTTCCTTTACTTAAATTATATTTCCCTAACTTCTTGGTTAGGAGATCATTTTATTTAATTTTCTCTTTTCCTGTTTAATACAAAAGTATTTAAAGCAATTGCTTTTTCTCAATATAGTTCTGCATGTATTTCACGACTTTTGGTAAGTAAGGTACTAAATTACTAATTTCTACATAGTGTCTAAATGTAGTTTCTATTTTCTCTACTTAAATTACTTAACAGAATTCTTTGTAATTTTTCAAGTGGTTGAATTGTGGACAAAACTTTGGAGTTACTTTCTAATTCTCTGAGTTGTGGCAAGAATGTGGTCTCTGATTGCTGCTTTTAGCAACATAGTAAAATGATCTTTATAGTTTAGTATGGTATTATTATCTGTCTAAATACTCTTGAAGAATGAAGAAAAGACATATATTCTTGATTTATAGGTCACTTAAAATCATCCATGTCCTCCTATTTATACATGAACATATATCTGTGTGAGTTGATATGTTCATACATAGAAAACTACATTTAGGGTACCCGGGTGGCTCAGTGAGTTAAAGCCTCTGCCTTCAGCTTAGGTCATGATCTCAGAATCCAGGGATCCAGGCCTGCATCCACATCAGGCTTTCTGCTCAGCAGGGAGCCTGCTTCCTCCTCTCTCTCTGCCTACCTCTCTGGCTACTTGTGATCTCCCTCTCTGTCAAATAAGTAAATAAAAAATCTTTTAAAAAAGAAAACTTCACTTATTCTGTAGCACATAATTTTACCTAATATTTTATCATTAACATTAAATAGATTTCAAATATTTTAAATATTTCTTTTAGTAAATTTTTTACTTATTACTTTTGTTCAGTTTTCATTTTTTAAGCTTTTTTTTTTTTGTTACTAAAATTTTTTTTCCAGCGTTCCAAGATTCATTCCCCGTTCCCCACACCCAGTGCTCCACGCTTTAGGTGTCCCCAGTACCCACCACCAGGCTCTCCTATCCCTCCACCCCCCTCCCTCCAAGTTCCTCAGTTTGTTTCTGTGTCCAAAGTCTCTGTTGTTTCGTTTCCCTCCCTAGATTACCCTACTTCCCATTTACTTTCCTTTTCCCACTGTCCTCCAGTTTACCCCTCATGCACCGTAAGTAAGTGAAACCATGCGATACTTGACTTTCTCTTCTTGGCTTATTTCACTCAGGATAATCTCTTCCAGTCCGGTCCATGTTGCTACAAAATTTGGATATTCATCCTTTCTGATGGAGGCATAGTATTCCATTGTATATATGTACCACATCTTCTTTATCCATTCATCTGTTGATGAGCATCTTGGCTCTTTCCACAGTTTGGCTATTGTGGCCATTGCTGCGATGAACATTGGGGTGCATATGGCCCTTCATTTCACTATATTTGTATCTTTGGGGTAAATGCCGAGTAGTGCG
>PITA01015478.1:30449-50089 GCA_004023965.1 Spilogale gracilis
ACTGTTTTCCAAAGCGGCTGCACCAGTTTACATTCCCACCAACAGTGTAAGAGGGTTCCCCTTTCTCCGCAGCCTCTCCAACACTTGTTGTTTCCTGACTTGTTAATTTTGGCCATTCTGACTGGTGTAAGGTGGTATCTTAGAGTGGTTTTGATTTGAATTTCCCTGATAGCTAGTGACGCTGAACATTTTTTCATGTCTCTGTTAGCTGTTTGTATACCTTCTACGGAGAAGTGCCTCTTCATGTCTCTTGCCCATTTTTTGATGTGTTCATCTTCTTTTTGGGTGTTGAGTTTGAGTAGTTCTTTATAGATCTTGGATACCAGCCCTTTGCCTGTAGTGTCATTTGCAAATATCTTCTCCCATCCTGTGGGTTGACTCTTTGTTTTGTTGACTGTTTCCTTTGCTGTACAGAAGCTTTTTATTTTGATGAAGTCCCAGAAGATCATTTTCGCTTTTGTCTCCTTTGCCTTTGGAGACGTGTCTTTAAAGAAGTTGCTGTGGCCGATATCAAAGAGGTTGCTGCCTATGTTATTTTCCAGGATTTTGATGGATTCCTGCCTCACGTTGAGGTCTTTCATCCATTTCGAGTTTGACTTTGTGTGTGGTGTAAGAGAATGGTCTAGTTTCATTCTTCTATATGTAGCTGTCCAATTTTCCCAGCACCATTTATTGAAGGGACTGTCCTTTTTCCACTGGATATTTTTTCCTGCTTTGTCAATGATGATTTGACCATAGATTTGTGGATCCATATGTGGGCTCTCCACTCTGTTCCATTGGTCTATTTCTCTGTTTTTGTGCCAGTACCATGCTGTCTTCATAATCACGGCTTTGTAATAAAGCCTGAAGTGGGGTAATGAGATGCCCCCAGCTTTGCTTTTCTTCTTCAGCAATTCCTTAGCGATTCAGGGTCTTTTTTGGTTCCATATAAATTTTAGGATTGTTTGTTCTAACGTTTTGAAGAATGTTGGTGGAATTTGGATTGGAATTGCATTGAAAGTGTAGATTTCTCTGGGCAGTATAGACATTTTGGCAATGTTTATTCTTCCAATCCATGAGCATGGAATGTTCTTCCATCTTTTTGTGTCTTCTTCAATTTTGTTCATGAGTGTTCTGTAGTTCCTCAAGTACAGATCCTTGACTTCTTTGGTTAGGTTTATTCCTAAGTATCTTATAGTTTTTGGTGCTATAGTAAACGGAATCGATTCTCTGATTTCCCTTTCCATTTTTTCGTTGTTAGTGTATAAGAATGCAACTGATTTCTGCACATTGATTTTGTATCCTGCCACATTACCAAATTGTTGTATGAGTTCTAGTAGTTTGGGGGTAGAGTCTTTTGGGTTTTCCACATATAGTATCATGTCATCTGCAAAGAGAGAGTGTTTGACTTCCTCTTTGCCAAGCTGATATCTTTTATTTCTTTCTGTTGTCTGATTGCTGTTGCTAGGACTTCTAACACTATGTTGAGTAGTAGTGGTGAGAGTGGGCATCCTTGCCTTGTTCCTGATCTCAGAGGAAAGGCTGTCAGTTTTTCCCCATTGAGGATGATATTTGCTGTGGGTTTTTCGTAGATAGATTTTATGAGGTTGAGAAATGTTCCCTCTATCCCTATACTTTAAAGAGTTTTGATCAGGAATGGATGTTGTATTTTGTCGAATGCCTTTTCTGCATCAATTGAGAGTACCATGTGGTTTTTCTCTCTTCTTTTACTGATTTCTTCTATCACGTTGATTGTTTTGCTGGTGTAAAACCACCCCTGCATCCCTGGGATAAAACCCACCTGGTCATGTTGGATAATTTTTTTAATGTATTGTTGGATCCTCTTAGCAAGGATCTTGTTGAGAATCCTGGCGTCTATATTCATCAGCGATATTGGTCTGAAGTTCCCCTATTTGATGGGGTCTCTATCTGGTTTGGGGATTAGAGTGATGCTGGCTTCATAGAAAGAGTCTGGAAGTTTTCCTTCTATTTATATTTTTTGAAAGAGCTTCAGGAGAATAGGTGTTATTTCTTCTTTGAATGTTTGGTAGAATTCCGCAGGGAATCAGTCTGGGACTGGACTCCTGTTTTTGGGGAGGTTTTTGATCACTGCTTCGATCTTGTTACTGGATATAGGTCTTTTCAGATCGTCAATGTCTTCCTGTTTCAATCTTGGGAACTTATGGGTTTCTAGGAATGTATCCATCTCTTCTAGGTTGTTAAACTTATTGGCATATAGTTGTTGATAGTAATTTTTGATGATTGTTTCTATTTCCTTGGTGTTAGTCGTGATTTCTCCCCTTTCATTCATGATTTTGTTAATTTGGGTCTTCTCCCTTTTCTTTTGGGTTAGTTTGGCCAATGGTTTATTGATTTTATTGATTCTTTCAAAGAACCAGCTTCTAGTTTCATTGATGCGTTCTACTGTATCTCTAGTTTCTGATTCATTCATCTCTGCTCTAAAACTTATTATTTCCCGCCTTGTGTGGGGGGTTGGTTTAATTTTTTGTTGATTTTCCATTTCTTTAAGGTGTAATGAAAGTTGGTGTATTCGGGATTTTTCAATTTTTGAGTGACGCTTGGACGGCTATTTAATTCCCCCTTAGGACAGCCTTTACTGTATCCCATAGGTTTTGGATCGAAGTATCTTCATTCTCATTGATTTCTATGAAGTGTTTCAGTTCTTCTTTGATTTCTTGGTTGATCCACATATTCCTGAGTAGGCTCGTCTTTAACTTCCAAGTGTTTGATTTTCTCCTGAACTTTTTATGGTGATTGACTTCCAGTTTCATGGCATTGTGGTCAGAGAATATGCAGGGAATAATTTCAATCTTCTGGTATTGGTTGAGCCCTGATTTGTGACCTAGTCTATTTTGGAGAAAGTTCCATGTGGACTCGAGAAGAATGAGTATTCTGCAGTTTTGGGGTGAAATTTTCTGAATATATCTATGAGATCCAGCTGGTCCAATGTGTCATTCAAGGCTCTTGATTCTTTGCTGATTTTCTGTTTAGATGATCTGTCCATTGCTGAGAGTGGTGTGTTAAGATCTCGTATGATTAGTGTATTTGCATCAATATGATTCTATTTTTTGTTTAACAGTTGGCTTATGTAGTTGGCTGCTCCCATGTTAGGGGCATAAATATTTATAATTGTTAGATCTTCTTGATGTATAGACCCTTTAAGAATGATGTAGTGTCCTTCTGTATCTCTGACTACAGTCTTTAGACTAAAACCCAATTTGTCTGATATGAGAATCGCTACCCCAGCTTTTTTGGGGGGCCCATTGGCATGAAAGATGGTCTTCCATCCCCTCACTTTCAATCTGGAAGTGTCTTTCGATTCAAGATGAGTCTCTTGTAGACAGCATATGGATGGGTCCTGTCGTTTTATCCAGTCTGCAACCCTGTGTCTTTTTATTGAAGCATTTAGGCCATTCACATTGAGGGTGATTATTGATAGATATGTTTGTATTGACATCATGTTGCCTGTGGTGTTCATGTTTCTATAAGTTACCTCTGTATATTTCTGTTTTGTGTCACTCTTGGGTTTGTTTCTCCTCTAAAGAACCCCCCTTAGTATTTCTTGTAGTGCTCCTTGGTGGTTGCATAATCTTTTAGACCTTGGGGGTCTTGGAAGCTCTTTATTTCTCCTTCAATTTTGAATGTCAACCTTGCTGGATACATTATCCTTGGTTGCATATTTTTGTCTTGTAACTTCCTGAATATGTCTTGCCAGCCCTTTCTGGCTTGCCAGGTTTCTGTGGAAAGGTCTGACGTTATTCTGATGGTCTTCCCTCCATAGGTAAGGGATCACTTTCCCCTAGCTGCCCTTAAGACATATTCTTTGGGGGGCACCTGGGTGGCTCAGTTGGTTGGGCAACTGCCTTCAGCTCAGGTCATGGTCCCGGAGACCCGGGATCGAGTCCCACATCGGGCTTCCTGCTCGGCGGGAAGCCTGCTTCTCCCTCTCTCACTCCCCCTGCTTGTGTTCCCTCCCTGGCTGTGTTTCTCTCTGTCAAATAAATAAAATCTTTAAAAAAAAAAGACATATTCTTTGGTTTTATGATTCAAGAATTTTACTATTATGTGCCTGGAAGTTTTTCTGACCTCATTGATCTTGGGGGGTGTCGTCTCTACCTCTAGGACGTGAACATTTGTTTCCTCCCTCAGATTTGGGAAATTTTCATCCATGATTTGTTCAACAATATTTTCGAGGCTTCTCTCTCTCTCAATTCCTTCAGGGTTTCCAATAATTCTGATATTGGAGCGTTTCATGGCATCATTCATTTCCCTTATTCTGTTTTCTTGGGATTTTAGTTGTTTGCTCCAAGACTTCTCTTGCTTCTCCATCTTATTCCATCTGTCTTCTAAATCACTGATACGATCTTCAGATTCACTTACTCTGGCTGTTAGCATATTTAAATTAGATTGCATCTCAACTAAAGCCTTTCTAACCTCAGCTTTCACTTCTGTTACTATGGCTTCCACTTTCAGACTAATGTTCTTTTCTAAATTGACTATTGCTTGGACAATTGCTGCCCTGAATTCCATATCTGTCATTCTGTTTATGTTCATTTCCAGTAATTCTGTGACCGAGGTTTGCAGTCTCAGGGTTCTTCTTCTGTTGGGTGTTCCTTCTCCGAGTCATTGTGGTGAGGAGTGGTTGACGGGGTGTATGGCTAGATATATCAGCCACTATTTAGGTGGATTGGTCGTTGGAAGGTTTTGTATCAACCAGGGTTCACTACCGAAAAGGGAGGAGAAAGAAGAAAGAAAACGGAAGAGAGGAAGCAAGAAAAGACACCCCTGCCAGAGCGGGGCCCGTTGATAGGATTTATATGGTACAAAACTGTTACAGGGTAAAGAAAAGGGTTATCAAGGGTAAATGAAGAGATCAAAAAGCGAAGCCCAACTTATATGACCCCCAAGACCAGTATTTATATAATATAAAAGCAAAGACAATTACACAGATACACTGACAAACTAGAGTGGGAAGGTGAGGGCAGACACTCCTTGTGGGCAAGGAATGCATTTCAGACGCTCCCGAGCTTGTCTTGTTGTTATTGTTGGAGGAGCCCAGTTTCAAAAGTTTTAGGGGGCTTAGAACCGATTGTATATAGGGGTAGTATTGAATAGGGATGTGGGATTGACTTGAAGCTTGTATCTCCATGTACATGTAAAAGAGAGAATAAAGGAAAGAGGAGAGAAGAAAGGGAAAAACGGAGGGAGCGAATAGAGAAACAAGAGGGAACAACAATAGCAGAAGATACAGGGGTGTGTTTGAAAAAATTTCAGGGTAAAAAAGTGAAAAAATAAAAATAAATTAAAAAAATGAAAAAAAAATGTTATGGGGTGTTGTATTGGGTATCACATTGTGGTAAGAAAGGGGCTAAAAATTGAAAGAAGAAAAACCGTGAGAATGTATTTTTAAGCTTAAAGTGGAAGCTTTAAAAGTAAAAATAGAAAAAAGTTTAAAAAAGTAAATGAGGTGGAAAACTGTTTCATTGAGTTGTAGGGCTTTTGGTACTTGTAGTCCCTGCCGGGAGTTTAATAAATTCCCTTTCCTCTGATTTGGGGTTTTGCATTGGAATGTTGCCCTCTTGAGCTTCTGGCTTGCTTTCTGGGGGCGGGGCATGCCGTTCAGTTTCAGTCTGTCGGAGCAAGATGTCTGCGTCCAGACCTCCCTCCCAGAGAGGGCCTCTACACACAGAGGGGCTCCTTCCAGCCTCCCGGTTGGCAGTCTGTCACAGCCGGGCTGGTGCAGACATTTTATCAATTTCTGCCCCTGCCCCAGCCTGTTGTTCCACTCCCGCACCTCCAAGCCACAACTCCTTTTGGATCGCGCGACTTTGTCTGCGCCCTGGGACCCACGGCCTCTCCGGTCCCAAGCAAGTCTGTAAAAATGCCTTCCCGGGGGGGGGGGGGTCTGCACATGGCCCACGGTGTGGAGGAAATGGGAGAAAAGGGCAGCATCATAAAAATAGAATCCATTCCCGCTGCCTTCGTGGCAGCTGTGGCGGTTCAGGAGGAGGCGGCCGCGCGCCTGGCCTGCCGGGCAGCAGGAAAAGAAAAAAAGATTTTAACAAGTCTCCTTGCCTTGCCCCGGGCTCCGCTGTCTTCCAGTTTCTGTCTAGCCCCGATTCAGGCCGTATTCTGCTGTTATTCCTCACTCACAGAGCACTTTTGTTTTGGTGTATTTGTTTTCAATGGTTCAGCTCTGCGGGCTTCCTCCCCCACTCCCCTGTCTCTGGGGGCAAGCCTCCAGACCCTCTTATTTGTTTCTACCTTTTTGCCGATGTTCCTTGTCTCTCGTGGCAGTCCAGATGTGGGAAATATCTCATTTCAGGCTGATTTCATGGGTGTTCACGGTTGTCTTGTAGTGTATTTTTTGCTGGAATTCAGCTCTCTTCAGGGAGCTCCCCGAAATGTGGTCACCTGGCCTTCCGCCATCTTGACCCCCCCCCAGTTTGCATTTTAACTTCAGTTTATCAACATACAGTGTTGTACTAGTTTCAGGTATACAATATAGTGATTTGACAATTCTATCGAATTTTATCACAACAAGTGCACTCCTTAATCACCATCACTTATTCAATTGAGCCCAGTACATATTATTTTAATAGTAAATAATCAGTGGATCATCATAAATTAACAAAGCTCTGATTTCCCAACATTATTTATTCTAACATTCATATTGTGCATTTCCTTATCCAAAGCCTTGTTACATTAAATATCCTTATAGCTTTTAATTTTCTTATAATCCTGAAAGTGGGATTACTGAATCAAAAGGTGAAAACATTTAGGACTGTGCTCCCAACCAGTGACCTCTAGACTGAGTCCTAACCAAGACATACTAAGCTGATGTTCTGTTTTTTCCTCTTTTTTCTTTAAGAGTATAATCAAGTAAGAGATAAAAATCCCTATTTCAATGTATTTCTTTTATTACCAATTACTGATATTTTCATATCTTTCTAAATTGTTTTTGTTGCTTCTTTTAAGAACCATCTAAACCAGTCATTGTTCCATTTCCCTGCTGGACTACATTAAATTTTTCATTTTAACTTAAAATAATGTAATTTGATTTTTTTTTTTTTTTTTAAAGATTTTATTTATTTGACAGAGAGAAACACAGCCAGAGAGGGAACACAAGCAGGGGGAGTGAGAGAGGGAGAAGCAGGCTTCCCGCCGAGCAGGGAGCCCGATGTGGGACTCGATCCCCGGTCTCCGGGATCATGACCTGAGCCGAAGGCAGTGGCCTAACCAACTGAGCCACCCAGGCGTCCCAAAATAATGTAATTTGATTTTAAAGAATTCACTTGGATTGGCTTTTAAGAAGACTTGATATAGTACAAAAATAACTCATATAGGTGGAAAATAATATATATATATATTTTAAAGATTTTATTTATTTGACAGAGAGAAACACAGCCAGAGAGGGAACACAAGCAGGGGAAGTGAGAGAGGGAGAAGCAGGCTTCCCGCCGAGCAGAGAGCCCGATGTGGGACTCGATCCTGGGTCTCCGGGATCATGACCTGAGCCGAAGGCAGTCGCTTAACCAACTGAGCCACCCAGGCGCCCCGGAAAATAATATATTTTAAGTTATTTTCTTTTTAAAAAATTATTTGAGAGAGAGTAAAGAGAGCGAGTGAGAGTATGCAAGCAGGAGGAAAGGAAGGGAAGAGGGGAGGGAGAGAGAGATACTCTCAAGCAGACTACCCACTGAGTGTGGAGGTGGAAGTGGGGCTGATTTCATGATCCATGAGATGACAACCTAACTGGAAACCACGAGTCAGACACCTAACCCACTAGTCGAACCAGGTACCCCAACTAATTTGCTTCTTAATATTGCTTACTACATTTCAAACAAATCTACATTTTAAATCTTATACAATCAAAATTATATAATTGTTTTGTAGTTTTTATGTTTATAAATGCATTCTCTTCACAGATTGAGTTATATATTCACCATTAATTTTTATAGGATTGTCTGACTTCATTTCTATAATTTACCCATCTGAAAAATATTTTTGTTTATGGTGGAGAAGAAGACTTAGATAATTCATGGTTTCCCCGATTAGCAGCTTTTTCTATGACCAACTATTGATAATTATACCTTCCACATAGTTTTGGAGAGCTTCCCCTTATTACAGCGATGCTTCTGAGGGGTCTGCCTTTTTCTGGGATCCATTCTTGAACAAATCTGTGCACAATCTGTATATACATTCTTGAACAAATACTTTGTTGTGTTATTTATTTTATAAAACATTAAACATGAAGAGGATGAGTGCTCTGATAGCATGAAAAAATCCAAAATATTTATCTGTATTTTTATCTATTTTCTGCTAGAATTTTTTTATTAAAATTAATTTGGGAAGCATCACCATATTTAAAACATTCAGTCTTTTAAAAAGAACATAGTACATATTTCTGTGTGTTCAGATATTTTTATACCATCACTAAGCTTATAGCTATAGCTCTCAGTATATAATTTTATTTATTTAATTCCCACACATTGCTTTGTAGGGTGTCCAGAGGTCATATTTTGTTGTTGTTATGCTACATGAAATAATTTCTTCTCATATATCTTCTAAATATTGATGACATATTAGAAAATAGTAATTTTCTTTTTCTCCTATATATTAATATACTAACTTAATTACTAAATGATTTAAGTGATTGCAGGAGTTTTAGTTAAATATTTAAATTTTTCTTATCTGTTAATCATGTCACATTCATGTTATAATCCTACTTCAATTTCATGCCTCTTTGAATTAGCCTGGAATTCTAGATCAACATTAAATGATGTTGTTAACTGGGGAATTCTTTCCATATTCCTAATTTTAAATAGAATGGCTTAAGATGTTCACCATAGATGACTATTAATATTTTGTGTCATGGGAAGGAAGAAGGTTTTAACCAGGAATGGGTGGCGAATTTTATCATACACTTTTATACACTTAGTGAAATCATCACCTATTGATTGTCATTTTATTATTGTTCAGTGTAAAAATGTAGCCCATCTTTGACCAACTTTTTACATGGTGCTTTCCTATTGTTCAGTGTAACACGTTAAAACATGCTAAATATTAAACCATCCCTGCACTTAAAAGACAAATCCCACTTGGTCAGAGGATAATTACTCTCATGCTATTCTAACTTCAGTTTGTCAATATTTTTTTCTAGGGGGCTTTTGAATCTTCATTCACTGGCAAGTTTGGGCTAAGCATACTCTGTTCAGTCCTGTTACAAGGCAACTCAGATAAAATATTAAGACAACGTTATAAAATGGCAGATACCACCACAGACAAACATTTCTCATGCCAGCACTGAGCCAAAAATATTCTTTAGAGTATTCTTCTGCCAAACATGGGGAGGTATTCAAACAGTATTTTTCATTACATCTGTTTTTATTAGCACTAAGACTCTGATCTCTCTCAAGGGTCCTTGTCAACCATTGGCTCTCCACTCTAGCTACAAAGCAGCCTTTCCCACTGTCAGTGTGGGGTGCACCTTATTGGCCATACCCAGACAAGAGCTGTCCTGCTGTGATAGAAATCAAAAGAGAATGTCCAGAGATCCAAACCAAGTCCTCATTGCTTGCCCTTCAGGTTCACCCTTACAAAAGCTGTCCCAACAACTCACCCTGATGCTAATCGGAAGCACTTTCCCCCAGAAGAAGGATCTGCATTTCTCTGTCCAGATCTGCTAAAATCACATCCCATTTAAGGCAGCCTCCCCTGGAACACAAGACCAAAAAACCTCTATTTCACTTCACACTGAAAAAGTATTTGTTTTTCTTTGCATGATATAACTAAGGTTCTATTTTGTTAGAAGCCCTTTAAAATCAGGGTTCCCCCCACAGCCTAGGGGATTCAAAGGTATGTTAAAATAATCAAATTTATAAGATATTTGAGAAGACAATCTGTGTCTTATTCATCTTCTTATTCTTTGAAGCGCTCATCATGTCGTAAGCACAGAACTACTTATTATGTGTTTGCTGGATTAAAAATATTAACATGGTGGGGTGCCTTGATGACTCAATCCCTTAAGAATTCAACTCTTGATCTCAGCTCAGGTCTTAATCTCAGGATTGTGAATTCAAGCCCCACATTGGGCTCCACACTGGGCATGGAGCCTACTTTAAAAATAAAAAAAATTAAAAAAATATAAAAATATTAGCATGATCCCCTTCCTCAAAATTCTAATAGTGGAATGAAGAGATCAGAAGCTCAGAGTCCCACAGACCTGCATTAAAACCCCAACTCTCCTATGTGATTCAGTGCAAGGGACTCCAGCCCTCTGAGTGTCTGCTCCCACTTGTGTAATATGGGTTCATCATAGCTGCCTATTCTCATTACTGACAACTCTCAAGAAGGAAAACAAAGGTAATAGCCAATGAAGAATGCCAGAACTACAGAGGACCCTGTGGATTACTTAGATCCCAAAAAGCAAAACTAGAATTACCTCCAAGTATCAGTATAAATCTACCAGCAAAATTTTCACATCTAAAGTAAAAAGGATCTGAAGGAAAACCCAAATAAAGACAGTAAACGAAAGCCCTGGGAGCCCACTGGTCATCTTAACATTGTCTCTGCAATTAATACTGGAAAATGTTAAGAATAGCCATCTGACAATGCCATCTGACAGTGGCTGGGACCACTGTACTGGCCAACAGTGGACTGTGCAGCAGTCCACCTGGGGTCCTAAAGGTTGCAGATGCCCATCCTGATCATCAGGCAGCCCTCCCTTGGAGCTCTTCTTCATATCATCTTCATGGTCCCGCTTTCTGGGTGGACCTCTCTATCAGTTTCCTGCTGCTCTAACAAATGACCACAAACTCAGTGGCTTAAAACAATACAAATCTATTATTTGTTCTGGAGGTCAGTTGACAATGAGTTTGCTAGTTTAACGTGACAGTGTCAGCAGGGCTGTGTTTCTTCTGGGGGCTCTATGAAAACATCTGTTCCACTGCCTTTCCCAGCTCCTTATAGGACACCAACATGCCTTGGCTCCAGGTCCTGCATGATTACAACCTTTGCTTCCTTTGTTCAGCTCCTTCTTTGACTCTCCTGTCTCCCTCTTTCCTTTACAAGTCCCCTGTGATGATTTGGGCTCTTCTAAGATAATCTCCCATCTCAATATCTTTTATTGAATCACATCTGTGAGGTTACTTTTGCCATATAAGGTAAGATATTTGTAGGTTTGGGAAATTGGGGTGTAGGCATCATGAGCACGAGTCATTCTGCTTACTACAATCTCTAAGACCTTGACATGACAAATCAAAATGACACATAGAGAACACAATATCACTTCTACAGTATTTCTGCCACAATCATTGAATCACAAGGAGACAAACATTCTCAAATTGAGTGGCATTCTATAAAAAAACTGCCACAGTCTTCAAAACTGTCAATATCCTGATACCAAGGAAGGCTGAGGATTGCTTTAGATCAGAGGAGACTAAAAAGAGATGGTGCTATAATGGATATAAATGGGGGGGACATGAACTGGGTCTGGAGCTTGGATATTAGCAGTGTACTAAAGTTCTGATTTTTGAAAAGCACATTTATAACTGTTCTAGAAGTCTGAAGTAATGTCAAAATAAAAAGTGAAAATAAAAGAAAGCAGAAGAATATCACATTAAAAGTCATACTAGGGATGCCTAGGTGGCTCAGTTGTTAAGCATCTGCCTTCAGCTCAGGTCATAATCTTAGAGTCCTGGGACTAAACCCCCTCATTGGGCTCCCTCTCTCCCTCCCCCTGTTTGTGTTCCCTCTCTAGCTGTGTTTCTCTCTGCCAAATAAATAAATAAAATATTTTAAAAAAACATTCATACTAAAGGGCTGCCAGGGTGGTTCAATTGGTTAAACGTCAGCCTTCAGCTCAGGTCAGGATCCCAGGGTCCTGGGATCAAGCCCTGCATTGGGCTCCTTGCTCATAAGGGAGCCTACTTCCCCCCTGTAGCTACCTCTGCTTGTATTCTCTCTCTCTGACAAATAAATAAGTAAAATCTTTAAAAGAAATAAAAGTCATACTAAAAAGCACAATTCTTGTTTCTCAAAATTCCAAAGCAAAAGAGAAAGCTATTCTAACCAGTTTTGAAATTCTTTTCTATTTCTTCAACTTTCTTCCAACTCTATGGGAGCCAGATCCTTTCTAGTGCCTGAACCTCTTTGGTAATGAGCTAGACTCAAGATAAAACTACAAGCAGACATGCTTCTACAGTAGGCTAAGATAAGTATTATGTTTGGTTTCTAAAGCCCCTTGATTGGGCACCATGAAGTAATTAAAGCCACCAGGAGAAAAGCCAGGCTTCCAGATCCTTCCACCAAGCAGGCTCTGAAATCCAACATTCTAAGGGGCTTGCTAAACCCACTAGGGCAGCTCACTGCTAGCATCCAGCCTCACACAGCTCCAGCTTTTCCTGATCATGCAATCTGATCATTTATGTAACACTTACCAGAGGCCCACAACTATTCCTAGCTTTCAGAGTAGAGAGTGCTACCTGCTGAGTTATATTTAAACCCTGCTCTCTTCCTGGAATCAAAGACAAGGAAAGAGATACAGGTTTTAATAAAATATCACAAAATATGGGACTATATGATATACAACAGGCAATGTCTTTTCTCTTCAATGGACACAGGACAGACCATAAAACATTTAGGGAATATGATAGAAAGAATTAACTTAATGTGAGAATTACAGTCTATGCTGATTAATATGTTGAGAGAATTTCTAGAATGCTTTAAAAGGAGGCAAATAAGGGTAACTGCACCTGTCTGGAACAGGTCAATGTGGTCATTTATGAAGACCACAGGTGGTAAATGAAGCTTCAAGTGTTGGTCCTGATTCACCTGTGCACTGATATTTGCACTGTCCCCAACAAAGAAAACCTAGAAAAAAACCCATAATAAAGAAATCAAGAAAACAAAGAATAATCATATACCAGGAAGGCAGTCAAATTTTATCCACAAAAGGCCTGAGAGACAAAAGTAGGGAACAAGTGGAAGGACCACACCCAGAAGCCTAATGGTCCTTAAGAAACAGGTCGTAAGACCACTGCTAGATACCATGTCAGATGGTCTGCCACAAATGTCCCCATCCCTTAGCCCTTCTCCTAGAGGCTCCAAGCAGGGCCTCAGACAACAGTGAATCTAAGACAATTGCAAACTACAAGAGGGAAGAAGAGAGTAATAAAACTCTAACTCCCCAGACCTCAAACTCTCCTCCTTCTGCATGCCCACCATGTTTGTGAATGGGGTTATGTCTGTGTGTTGGGAAGCACCCAGGGGTTTGGGATGGAGAAAGGAGACACAAGGAATGTGGAGGCACATGTCTGCCTGAGGCCCATACACACTATCCTGTGTAACACCCACAACTAGGTAAGGTAGAAATCACTACTGTTACAAACAAGGAAACACAAGCTCAGAGAGATTCAGTCACTCAAGAGCCAGGGCAGGTTAGTGCAATCCGAGGCCCATAGCCTGGGCTGAAATCTAGGCTTAGCCACATTGCACTCATGAGTTCCTCTGGCAGCCTCAGTTTCCTCAACACTGCTCTATAAGTTTCCTGAGATTTGAATGAGATTCTTATCCAAAGACCTGGCACAAATTATGATGACCAAGGATCCTGACCAAGGATCCTCAACTCTCAACTCCATTCATCTAGCAGCCTTGTGAGGATGGACTGTCAGCTGAAGCAAGTGACAGCCTCAGTCAAAGTTCTCTTTCCTCTCTCTTTTCTTATTATTCCCATTCTAAGAATAACATTTTCTTTCATTTTTTTCTGATGTTCTTTTCCCCTACTTGGAGGTACAATGTCCTTAATCAAAATAGATTATCATTTTTATTAAGTAACACCATGTCTTTCACAAAAAATGACAAAAGATTCACAGGCGATTCATTCTAAGCCTGGTGACAACTAATAGAGGATATTTACCACATAAATACAAATTTCCTGCTACAAGGATAAAACCATTAGCCTTTCTTCTTTGAAGTGAGAGAGTCTTGAGGTGCTGAGCAGGGCAGGAGGTATTTCTGCAGAGCTGAAAAGCCCTGGACAGAGGGCAAGTGATACATGGTAAGAAGCTCAGGAGCTACATCAAGCAAAGAAGGTAAGGAAAAGAAGCAAGAGATAAAGGGTTAGGAAACTGTGGAGGAGCACAGACTAAAATTCTGGTATTGGGAGCTAAAGCAAGAGGAGAAGAAGAGTGGGGTGAGAGTGGGGGGTGAGTGTTACACTGCCATGATAAATGGGCAGGTGGAAGACAGATGAGGTGAAAAGCATCTCCAGAATGTTCCACCATGTATGGCTGGATATACATCTCTGGCACCTCTGGAGAGTCTTTTTGCAAGGACTTCTAATACCTTCTAAGGAGTCTTTGGAGGTTACACTGGGTTCTCCAGGAAAACCTAAAGGAAAAATGTGCTTAGTGTTTTTGTGTTTTAGATATTTAAACTAATATTTCTTTAGGACTTACAGTGTTATGTTGAGTGTCTTAAAGCTCAAACTCACTAGAAAAGGAGTGTGGTCCCCTTAGGCTTCTCACAGTTTCAAATACACACTATCCTGTGTAACACCCACAACTAGGTAAGGTAGAAATCACTACTGTTACAAACAAGGAAACACAAGCCCAGAGAGACAGTCACTCAAGAGCCAGGGCAGGTTAGTCTAACTCTCTCTATCCAATGTTTTTGGGTTTGGTTTTGTTCCTTTTTTTAAAATCATGAAATTCACATAACATAACATCACCATTCTAACCATGTTGAGATGAACAATTTGGTGGCATTTAGTACACTCGAACTGTGTGCAATCATCACTACTATCTGGTTTCAGAACATTTTAAGCACCCCAAAAGGAAATCCTGTCCCCTTGGAAGAGGGAGATCCCATTCCCTCCTTCCCATAACCCCTGGAAGCCACTAATCTGCTTTGTCTATATGCACTTGCTTGCACTGGATTATTTAACAAAAATGGAATTATCTTTTTGTCTGGATTCTTTCACTTTGCAGAACGTTTTTTAGGTTCATTTAGGCTGTAGCCTGTGTCAGAATAATAACACTTTTTAGAACAGTAATATTCCACTGGATAGATATGCCACATTTTGTTGATCCATTTATTATGGGATGGATATTTGGACTTTTGTCACCTTTTGCTAATATGGATAATTCTGCTATGAATATTCATGTTGAACACATTTTTGCTTGGACAACCATTTTTAATTCATTTGGGAAACCCCATACTTTTAATAGCTGTTCTGCCTAACTCTACAAAATAGGATGAAACCTCACAACAACTACTCTGCCACAAGGTGTCCAAAGAGGCTCAGAAAGTATTTGTTGAAGGGACAGTGACAGAAATGACACATTCAGAGAAATGTCCAACTGAACCTTTCTCAATTTCACTACTAATTTCTGAAGTTCCCAAATAAGTATAGAAGTTATCCCCAATACCAAAGAATCTAATGAGCACTTAAAGTCACCTCATTTATTAAATTACAAACTCCACTGTAACTAAACCTCTGAGGCAGGACACCTAAAATGCTGAAACAGTGAAACATACATTGGGATATATATCTATATCTATCTATCTATCCATCTATATATATAATTTAATTTTATTTTTTTCAGGGTTACAAGATTCATTGTTTATGCCCCACAGCCAGCGCTCCATGCAATACATGCCCTCATACCCACCACCAGTCTCTACTATCTCCTCTCCTCCTTCCCTCCAAGACCCTCAGTTTGTTTCTTTTTTTAAAAGATTTTATTTATTTATTTGACAGAGAGAAACACAGCAAGAGAGGGAACACAAGCAAGGGGAGTGAGAGAGGGAGAAGCAGGCTTCCCGCTGAGCAGGCAGTCTGATGTGGGACTTGATCTCGGGTCTCCAGGATCATGACCTGAGCTGAAGGCAGTTGCTCAACCAACTGAGCCATCCAGGTGCCCCCTCAGTTTGTTTCTGAGTCCAAATTATCTCATGTTTTGTTTCTCTCCCTGAATTACCCTACTTCCCATTTCCTTTCCTTCTCCTACTGTCCTCTATATTATTCCTTATGCACCACATGTAAGTGAAACCATGTGATACTTGACTTTCTCTACTTGGCTTATTTCACTCAGCATAATCTCTTCCAGTCCAGTCCATGTTGCTACAAAAGTTGGATAATCATCCTTTCTGATGGAGGCATAGTATTCCTTTGTATATATGTGTCACATCTTCTTTATCCATTCATCTGTTGAAGGGCACCTTGGCTCTTTCCACAGTTTGGTGATTGTGGCCATTGCTGCAATGAACATTGGGGTACATATGTGTCACCGGGGACCAGCCTCAGCAAAGATGTGGGTCCCGAACCACGGGATGTCTGGCAGGCAAAATAACGATACAGACACAGAGATCTGATGCAAGCTGACAGACCTGAAGTCAATCAGGAGAGACCTATGAAGCAGGCTCAGGCTCACACTCTGGCTCTCTAGCTCTGGCTCTCTAGTTCTGGCTCTGGCCCTCTTGTTCTGCTTCTGTCTCTCTTGCTCTCTGTCTGCTTCAGTTTCTGTTGCTCTCTTTGCTTCTGTCTCTCTTTCTCTCTTTGCTTCTCTGTTTCTGTCTCTCTTTGCAGGCTCTCTGCCTTTTCCTCTGCCTTTTCCTTCGCCTCTGGCTCTGCCTTTGTCTCTCTTGACTGTCAAATGCCCCAGTCTTTTATTATTCAAAAGTGAGAAAGTTGGGGGATACAGTTAGGTTAAAGTTAAACAAAGTGATTCATAGCAGGCAGAGTCAAGCCTTTCTAAGAAACTGGCCTCTACCATTAAAAGGGAAGTTTGTGAATAGACTCAGTTTGATAGTTGAACAGGAAGAACAAAAGGCAAGTAAAGATGGTGTTGATAACTGTGACATTAGCACAACTCCAGATTATTGGTGGGGAAAGCCTGGAGGGACTTTCATTCACATTCACAGGTACCTCCACCAAAGTTTCTGGTGGCTTGGACCTGGTGGGAGGGATGGATCATGCACTGTCCCCAACACATATGGCCCTTCTTTTCACTACATCTGTATCTTAGGGATAAATACCTAGTAGTGCAATTGCAGGGTAATAGGGTAGCTCTATTTTTATTTTTTTAAGGAATCTCCATAATGATGATGCATGTCCAATTTCTGGAAGCAGAGTGTTTGCCTGCAATGTTTAAAGCTAACATCGAAGGGCCTGTGGTCAAAAGCAAGAGTTTGAGAAGGCCCTTCCAGAAACCCATAGAGCCTCCAACGAAGCAGGAGCTTCAGACACATGAGAAAGGGCAGTGACAGAACCTGAGAGGGTTGGTTTCTATTACTGGAGAATGATCTAACGTTGCTAAGTCAACTATTCCCACGACTACATGATGGAATAAAACTGTAGGTGGTCTCGGTGCTCCAATGAGGAATATCAGCAATTCTGTACCATTTTCCTGTAGTGAATTTGACTTAATTGCATATACCACTGAAGGTACTGAAAATAGAAAATAATATCCAGGCCTTTGTGGGACTAATTCCTGATGTTACGAACATTAAGTTTATTAAAAACTCCATTTATCAAGTATGATGAAAATTACTAAAAGGATAGGACCTTTTTAAATTTTCTCTTCTGGTGAAAAGGCTTGTATAAATCAGCCACCTTCTGTGGCTAATCATAAAATCCCTGTGGGTATCTGATTATATAAGACATGAGCCTGCAGGTGTGTATGGTTGTGGGCATCTGAGCATAAATCACGGGCCGGCTCTCGTAGGTGCAGGCCTGATAGCCACTGACTGTTATTCTGATTATCCTCACTTCATTTCTCTGCACCTCATGGTCTTCACCTGTAAAAATAAGGCTAGAGATTTCTCTCTCCCAGTACTGCTGTGAATATTAAGTTAGATAAATTGTCTTTCTTGCCCCCTCCTTTCCTTCCTCTTCCTGAGTAGCTCCCCACCCTCCTAATGGATCACTGTGATCCCTGTTGAGGCCTCTTGGGTCTGGAGAAACAGCTAAGATCCTGAGCAGTGCACCAAAAAGCCCCAAGGCTTAAAGGAAGAAAGTCTGATCATTTTTTCTCTGTCATAGATATCTCCAACCCCCAATATATGATGTCACTAACTGTCCTTACTGACACCAAGTATCAAAGTATCTGTCATAAAACCAGAGAAATGCAACTAAGATCTCACACAGAAATAAATCAGGGTGGAAGGGCCTGGTTGCTAGATGTCGCCTTCTGCTTTCCTCTCTCTTATGCAGGATAAAAATGCCTCAGTAGCTAATTATTTTAACTCACATGCCCAGTCTGCACTGGGAACCAAATCATGCAAGGATCATTTTCCCCTGGGCAAGCCTACATTAGAAGCCTACAGAAGAATGGGTGACAAAGAAGATACATGTTTTCTGAACAACACAACCGGCAGCTTAGATGAACTATTCTCTTTCTGTTACCATATTAACTGCCCTTTATTTAGTCAGTAAGTCATCATGGATTAAAGAGCATTAGTCTCAGCAAAAGTAAAGTTTTGGTAAAAGGTTCATGGGCTTTTGGCACCAATCCCACTCCCCTGGAAGATAAGGTGACTGGGCTAAAAGAGGGGCAGGCTGCCAAAACCAGTCTCTGCTTTCAGGCTGGACCCTTCAATAGGAACTCTTTTCAGGGATGGTTAACAGTATTAGTGCAAACAATAATATGCAGGCAGCACCCACAAGGGCAAGGGGAAGCCATCTTTGTAAGAACAAGGATTCTCTGATGAAGGTTTTCTTTTACTTCTGCTTGACTCAGTGCCAATAAAGCCACTCAAAGCCAACTTGAGATACATCTGCTAGACTTTTTTCTGATGCTTAGTGAGGCCCTGAAATCCTCCTGTCTAACTCAGCTGCAGTGGCCCCTGGCTCACAATACTTCTAGACATTTTGCCAGAAGCATCAGGCACACTAGTGCCCAGAAACATCCTTAGGATTCCACAAAGGCAACCAGTGAGGAATCTGGCTCAAACCTTGGTCCATCCTTATTACAAACCATGAACACTGCACTCTTCAAGTGAACTGAACCAAGAATATAGTGCTAAGCAAAAAGAGATGGAGTTAAAGCTGTGGTCTCTGTAATCTCAATGTAAAAGCTTTCTCTCTCTTTTTTAACAAAATTGAGGTCAGGTATCACACAGTACAGATGTGTTCACAAGAGTGGTTATCCATAATTAATGGACTGTAGGTTAATTAATGGATATTCAGCAATTAACATGTAATACATTCATAATTATAAAATCACCCTTTCTTTTTTTTAATTTTTTTTTTTTTGGTTACTAAAATTTTTTTCCAGTGTTTCAAGATTCATTCCCCATTCCCCACACCCAGTGCTCCATGCTTTAGGTGTCCCCAGTACCCACCACAAGGCTCTCCCATCCCTCCACCCCCCTCCCTCCAAGTCCCTCAGTTTGTTTCTGTGTTCAAAGTGTCTGTTGCTTCGTTTCCCTCCCTAGATTACCCTAGTTCCCATTTGCTTTCCTTCTGCCACTGTCCTCCAGTTTGCCTCTCATGCACCGCAAGTAAGTGAGACAATGCAACACTTGACTTTCTCTTCTTGGCTTATTTCACTCAGCATAATCTCTTCCAGTCCAGTCCATGTTGCTACAAAAGTTGGGTATTCATTCTTTCTGACGGAGGCATAGTATTCCATTGT